>JAKCPB010002039.1:0-84304 GCA_021442155.1 Cymbidium sinense | reverse complement strand
CTTTGAGCCTTTATTTTTTCTTTTGAATTTCTTTTTTTTTAATCTCTCTTTTGTTTAATCTCTATTTCTAATCATAATAAAATATGCCACCCCTGTTCCAATTCCACAAAGAACATTTGTAGAGTTATGCAATTATAAGCAGTTTAATATTTCAAGCCATTAATCATAAACTATGAGCATTGAGCACAACCTCATAGGTAAACTTCAGGTCAGATTTTTTTTCTTAAAAGTTCTTATATTTATGTATTTATTATATTTGTTGCTTTCCACCACTTTTAGATGATTAGATCTTTAAATCTTTTAATGTTATTGCTTATCGAAGTTCAATAAGCACTTATATCTGTCTTTTGTAGATTATCATTTTAGCTGAAAAAGAAATATGCAAAGGTTAAAATGGAACTCTTTCACCGAATGTGGGCAATCTTGATCATGCTTCCTTTTGTAAATGTGGTAGAGAATTAGAGAAATTGAAAATGTTTATGAATGTTCATGAATGTTTATTGCGATATGTAATTATAATCCTTTTTAAATGTGGAATGTTTATGAATGTTTGTAATATACTAATATTGCAATTGAAAATTTTCTTTTTGTTAGCATATAAATTTTATTGGTTTAATGGCAAATGTGTTATGCTATTAAAAATGGTGTGAAAGAAAAAGATATTTGAAGAAATAGTTTCTTTAAGAAATATATTTTATCACATTACAGGTGTGGTGTGAGTTAATTAGTGCTCTTTAAGTAATAAATTTAATATTTATTTTTTATTAAATACAAAGTGATAAAGTCTTTCAAATAATTAAAAAAATAAACCTTTTTCAAAAATATGAGTATATATATTTCAAAAAATATAAATCATAAAAGAATTCTAAAATATATCATTTTAATTAAATAACATTTTCTTTATTTTAATTATTTTTGGTTTTTTAAAAATCGAACCGAAAATCCAAACTTTTTTGTTGGATTGAATTGGTTCAGATTATATTAAATCTTATACGAATCAGATTTTTGGATTATGAATTTCAAACCAAACGGATTAGCAAATTAAAAACCGATCCGTCCAATCAATGCACATACATGTGATAGTGTCTTTGTGCGGTCATGCCCGGGAGTTGCCACAAATTATGCTCATGCAAAACCCGATGCCACGGTAAGAATTCAAAATAACTGAAATAGAACATCTGGTCCCGAGCGCTGGCTCATCATGTCGCAGATATCTTTCCAGATTGGGGTCATAATGGCAAATCGGACTATTGTGCACGAAGTTATGGAGATTTCCGTGCGGTCTTTGCACGAGATGCGCGGATCAATAGCGTGGGCCCCACGGGTCATGTTTTTTAGTCCGAGGCATCCCATCAGCGACATTTTCAGAGTCGATCACCAAATTCTCCGGAGTCAACGGTAAAATAAAACAAAAATAGAAGGAAATAAAATAGCCGGCATCAATAAATGGTTCAACATGATGACTTCTAGAGGTCACCCATCATCTTGCTCTTCAAGCACGCTTAAGCGAAGAGTTCTCATGAGATCGATGTCTTTGATCGTCAGCGTTGGAGATTTTCAATAAATTGTGCACATGTGGAACCCGTCTGTGCCACAGTAAGGCTTCAAACTAGCCAAAATCGATGATATGTTCCCCTCTAGATGCATCTGCGGCACTTCCGCGTTATGTGCCCCGCGGAGATCTTTCCGGATTGGGGTCATAATGGCGAATTGTATGATCGTGCGTGAAGTTATGGCGATTTTTGTGTAGCCTCCACACGAGATGCATGAATCAGTCGCGTGAGCCCCACGACTCGTGTTTTTCAGTCCGAGGCATCCCATCGATGACACTTTTGGAGTCGATCGTCGAGTTCTCCGACGTCAACGGTAAAACAAAATAAAAATAAAAGGAAATAAAAATAGCGGCATCAACAGATGGTTCAACATGATGACTTCCCAGGAGGTCACCCATCATAGTACTGCTCTCATCCAAGCATGTTTAATTGAAGAGTTCTCATGTGATCTAGTGTGATGGTGTGGTCGAAGATTTGTCATAAATTGTGCTCATGCGAACCTCCAGCGATAAAGCTTTACAAAATCGAGATACAAGTTCCAAATGCGCTTTTTTACTACGCATTGCCTGCGAGATATCGATCGAGTTCTCTGGCGTCAACAATAAATAAAATAAAAATAAAAGAAAATAAAATAGGCGGCATCAACAGATGATTCAACACGACAACTTCCAAGGAGGTCACCCATCATAGTACTGCTTTAGCCGAAGCACGCTTAATTGAAGAGTTCTCATAGGATTTGGTGTGCTGGTGCGGTCGCTCTCACTGGAGATTTTGCAAATTGTGCTCAAGCGGAACCCGTCTGTGTCACGGTAAGGCTTCGAACTAGCCCAAATCGGAGATACGTGTCCCACAAGATGTGCTTGTGGCTAATCTTTCTAGATTGGGTCATAATGGTGAATCGAACGATCGTGCGTGAAGTTATGACGATTTTCCGTGTGGCCTCCACGAGGCGTGCGGATCGGTGGCACGTCTCATATTTTTCAGTCTGAGGCATCCCATCGATGACATTTTCGGAGTAGATCTCCGAGTTCTCCGACGTCAATGGTAAAATAAAACAAAAATAAAAGGAAATAAAATATGCAGCATCAATAGATGGTTCAACACGACGACTTCCTAGGAGGTCACCCATTATAGTACCGCCCTCGCCCAAGCACGCTTAACTAAAGAGTTCTCATGGGATATGGTGTGTGCGATCGAGAACGGAGATTTGCTAAATTTGCATCAAAACTTGTCCATGCCGAGGTAAGGATTCAAAATAGTCGAAATCAGAGATCGCGTCCCTTAGATGCTGCGCTCTGCGTCATGTGCCGATCTTTTGATTGGGGCCATAATGGCGAATCGGACGATCGTGCGCGAAGTTATAGCGATTTTCGTGCAGCCTACACACGAGACACGCGGATCAGCCGCGTGGGCCCCATGGCTTGTGTTTTTAAGTCCAAGGCATCCCATCGACAACGTTTTCAGAGTCGATCGCCGAGTTCTCCGGCGTCAACGATAAAATAAAATAAAAATAAAAGTAAATAAAATGGGCGGCATCAATAGATAGTTCAACACAATGATTTCCCAGGAGGTCACCCATCATAGTATTACTCTCGCCCAAGCTCGCTTAACTAAATAGTTATCATGGGATCTGTTGTGCTAGTTCGGTCACTCCCGCTGGAGATTATCCGCAAGTTGTGTTCATCCAGAACCCGTCCGTTCCGCGGTAAGGATTCAAAATAGCCGAAATCGGATATATGGGTCCCGCCTTGTAACTCATCATGCGTCGTCGCCCACGAGATCTTTCCGGATTGGGGTCATAATGGCGAATCAGACGATCATGCACGAAGTTATGGAGATTTCCATGCGGCCTCTGCATGAGACTCACGGATCAGCCGCGTGGGCCCCATGGCTCGTGTTTTTTAGTCCTAGGCATCCCATCAGTGATATTTTCGGAGTCGAACACCGAGTTCTCTAGGGTTAACGATAAGTAAAATAAAAATAAAAGGAAATAAAATGCGACATCAACAGATGGTTCAACACGGCGACTTCCTAGAAGGTCACCCATCGTATCTTGCTCTCGTCAGCTTAAGCGAAGAGTTCTCATGTGATCTGGTTTCTTTGGGGTGGTACTTCTAAAGATTTCATAAATTGTGCTCATGTGAAACCGTGTGTAAAAGGCTTCAAATAGTTGAAATCGAGATCTGGTCCCAGATGCACCTTTGGCCATTTACGAGTAGTGCGCCCCGCGGAGGTCTTTCTGGATTGGGGTCATAATGGTGAATCAGATGATCGTGCACAAAGTTATGAAGATTTCTGTGTGGCCTCTGCACAAGATGCGAATCAGCCGTGTGGGCCCTACGACTCGTGTTTTTCAAGGCATCCATCCCATGACATTTTTTAGTCGATCGTTGAGTTCTCAGCGATAAAATAAAATAAAAATAAAAGTAAATAAAATTGGCGGCATCACCACATGGTTCAACATGATGACTTTTCAGGAAGTTACCCATCAAAGTACTGCTCTCACCCAAACACGCTTAACTAAAGAGTTCTCATTTGATCTGGTTTTGTGGTGCGGTCGCGCTTGTTGGAGATTTGCCATAAATTGTGCTCATGGGGAACCCGTACGTGTCGCGGTAAGACTTTGAAATAACCGATATCGGAGATACGGGTCCCGCCAGATGTGCCCTTGGCACATATCATCGTGCCCATGGAGATCTTTCCGAATTAGGGTCATAATGGTGAATCAGACGATCGTTTGTGACGTTATGGTGATTTTCGTGCAGCCTCCCTATGATATGCGCATATCAGCAGCATGGGCCCCATGGCTCATGTTTTTCAGTCTGGAGCATCCCATCGATGACATTTTCAGAATCGATTGCCGAGTTCTCTAGCATCAATGATAAAATAAAATAAAATTAATAGTAAATAAAATGGGCGGCATCAACAGATGGTTCAACACGACGACTTCCTAAGAGATCATCCATCATGATCGCTCTCCCCAAGCTTCGCTTAATAGTTCTCATGGGATATGGTGTGCTGGTGTGGTCGTGCCCGTTGAAGATTTACCGCAAATTATGCTCATGCGAATCCTGTACATGCGTACGCGGTAAGGCTTTGAAATAGCCGATATCGGAGATATGGGTCTCGCCAAATGCGCCTGCAGCTTATTTGTTCGTTGTGCGCCCCACGAAGATCTTTCCAGATTTGGGTCATAATGGCGAATCGGACGATCGTGCACGAAGTTATGGCAATTTTTGTGCGGCTTTCACACGAGACACGCGGATCAACCATGTGAGCCCCAAGAGTCATGTTTTTCAGTCTAAGGCATCCCATCTATGATGGTTTTGGAGTCGATCGCTGAATTCTCCGGTGTCGACGTTAAAATAAAATACAAATAAAAGGAAATAAAATTGGTGGCATCAACAGATGGTTCAACACGACGACTTCCTAGGAGGTCACCCATCATAGTACTGCTCTCACCCAAGCATGCTTAACGGAAGAGTTCTCATGGGATCTGGTGTGCAGGTGCGGTGGCGCCCGCTGGAGCTTTGCCACAAATTATGCTCATGTGGAACCCGTCCGTGCTGCGATAAGGCTTCGAAAAAGTCAAAATCGGAGATACGGTTCCCGCCAGATGCGTCTGCGGCTCATCTACACGTCGTGTGCCCCACAGAGATCTTTCTAGATTGGGGTCATAATGATGAATCGGACGATCATGCGCGAAGTTATGGTGATTTCCGTGCGGCCTCCACATGAGATGCGCGGATCATGGGCCCCATTGCTCGTGTTTTCCAGATTCGAAGTCGGTCAATGAGTTCTCCAGCGTAAACGGTAAAATACAATAAAAATAATAGGAAATAAAATGGGTGGCATCAACAGATGGTTCAACACAACGACTTCCTAGGAGGTCACCATAGTCTTTCTCACCAAGCTGCGCATCTAAGAGTTCTCATGTGATCTAGTGTCTTTGTGCGGTTGCGCCACGGAGATTTGCGGAAATTATGCTTATAGGGTCCGCGGTAAGGCTTCGAAATAACCGAAAATGGAGATACGAGTCCGCGGATCGCTTTTACACATCGTCACGCGTCGCGGTGATCTTTCCTTGGGGTAATGGATCGGACGATCGTACGCACAATTATGGCTAATTACGTGCGACCTTGACACGATAAGCGCGGATCAGCCGCGTGGGCCCCATGACCTGCATTTTTCAGTTCGAGGCATCCCATCTATAACGTTTTTGGATTCGATCGCCGAGTTCTCCGGCGCCAACGATAAATTAAAATAAAAATAAAAATAAATAAAATGGGCGGCATCAATAGATGGTTCAACACGACCACTTCCGAGGAGGTCACCCATCAAAGTACTACTCTCACCGAAGCACGCTTAATTGAAGAGTTCTCATAGGATCTGGTGTGCTAGTGCGGTCACTCCAGAGACTTTTTGCAAATTGTGCTCATGCGAAATCCGTCTGTGTCGCGGTAAGGCTTCAAACTAGCTGAAATCGAAGACACGTGTCCGCGAGCGCGCCACTATCACGCGGCGTGCATCGCGAAGATCTTTTTGGAGTCATGCGATCGGACGATGCGTGCAGTTATGTCGATTCCGTGCGACCTCCACGCGAGATGCGGTCGACTAGTGGGCCCCATGGCTCATGTTTTTCGAGCATCCCATCGACGACATTTTTGGAGTCAATCGCCAAGTTCTCTGGCGTCAACGGAAAAATAAAATGAAAAAAAGGAAATAAAATGGGCAGAATCAACATATGGTTCAACACGATGACTTCGCAGGAGGTTACCCATCATAGTACTGCTCTCGCCCAAGCACGCTTAATTGAAGAGTTCTCATGTGATCTGGTGTCTTTGGTGCGGTCCGGAGATTTGCCAAATTGTGCTCTCAAAACTCGCCACGATAAGGCTTGAACTAGCCAAAATCGAGATGAGTCCCGGGATCGCGTAGCACATCTGGCGTTGCACCAGATATCTTTCCTGATTGGGTTCGTATTGGCGAATCGAAAGATCGTGCATGAATTTATGGCGATTTTCGTGTGGCCTCCACACGAGACGTGCGAATCAGCCAAGTGGACCCCATGGCTTGTGTTTCTCAGTCCGAGGCATCCCATCAACGACATTTTCGGAGTCGATCGTCGAGTTCTCCGGCGTCAACGCTAAAATAAAATAAAAAAAGGAAATAAAATAGGCGACTTCAACAGATAGTTCAACACGACAACTTCCCAAGAGGTCACCCATCATAGTATTGCTCTCGCCCAAGCACGCTTAATTGAAGAGTTCTCATAGGATCTGGTGTGCTTGGGTCACTCCGTTAGAGATTTTTCATAAATTATGCTCATGGGGAACCCAGTGCCTCGGTAAGGCTTCAAACTAATCGGAATCGTGTCCCATTGCGTGTGGGTTATCTGCGTGGTCGCGCGAGATCTTTTCATATTGTGATCATAATGGTGAATCGGACGATCGTGAGCGATGTTATGGAGATTTCTGTGTGGCCTCCACACGAGACGTGAAGATCAACAGCGTGGGCCCCACTACTCGTGTTTTTCCGTCCGAGGTATCCCATCCACGACATTTTTGGAGTCTATCGCTGAGTACTCCAAATAAAATAAAATAAAAATAAAAGGAAATAAAATGGGTGGCATCAATAGATGGTTCAACATGACGACTTCCCAAGAGGTCTCCCATCATAGTACTGCTCTCACCCAAGCACGCTTAACTGAAGAGTTCTAATGGGATCTGGTGTGATTGTACAGTCACCCTCGCTGGAGATTTTCCACAAATTGTGCTCATGCGGAACCCGTTCGTGTTGCGATAAAGTTTTGTAATAGCAATCGGAGATACAAGTCCGCACTGCACTCATTTTGCGTCGCTCAGTGGAGATCTTTCCATTGGGGTCATAATGATGAATCAGGCGCTCGTGCGCGAAGTTATGGAGATTTTGTTCGGCCTCCACACGGGATGCGCGGATCGTGAGTGGGCACGGCTTTTTTAGTCAGACATCCCATGACATTTTGAAGTCGTGGAGTTCTCACATCAGGTAAAATAAAATAGAAATAAAAGGAAATAAAATGGGCGACATCAACAAATCGTTCAAGCACGCATAGCTGAAGAGTTCTCATGTGATCTGGTTTCCTGGTGTGGTCGCGCCCACTGGAGATTTGCAGCAAATTGTGCTCATTTGGAACACGTCCGTGTCGCAGAAACGGTTCGAAATAGTCGAAATCAGAGATACGAGTCTCGCCAGATGTGCCTTTGGCCATCTGCGAGTAGTGCACCACACGGAGATCTTTCTGGATTGGGGTCATAATGGCGAATCGGATGATCATTCACGAAGTTATGGCGATTTCCATATGGCCTCCGCACGAGATGCGCGGATCAGCCGCGTGGGACCCACGGCTCATGTTTTTCAGTCCGAGGCATCCAATTGACGACATTTTCGGAGTCGATCGTCGAGTTCTCCGACGTCAACGGTAAAATAAAATAAAAATAAAAGTAAATAAAATTGGCGGCATCAACATATGGTTCAACATGATAACTTCCCAAGAGGTCACCCATCATAGTACTGCTCTCGCCCAGGCTCGCTTAACTAAATAGTTCTCATGGGATTTGTCTTTGTGCGCGCTGGAGATTTTTCAAAAATTATGCTCAAGTGGAACCCATACGTCCTGCCGTAGTAAGATTTCCAAATAATTCGAATGAATCGGATCATGTACTGCGCTCATATGCTCGTCTGCGCTGCGAGATCTTTCGGATTGGGGTCATAATGGCTTATGGCGAAGTTATGGCAATTTCCATACGACCTCAGCACGTGATGTCCGGATCAGCCGTGTGGGCGCCATGGCTCGTGTTTTTCAATACTAGGCATCCCATCTATGACATTTTCGGAGTTGGTCACTTAGTTCTCCGGCATCAACGATAAAATAAAATAGAAATAAAAGGAAATAAAATTGGTGGGATCAACGGTTGCGACTTCCCGGAGGTCACACATCATAAGATCGCCCCTGCCCAAGCTCACTTAACTGAAGAGTTCTCATGGGATCTGTTGTGCTAGTTCGGTCACTCCCGGTGGAGATTTGCCACAAGTTGCTCATCCGAACCCGTCCGTTCGTGAGGATTCAAAATAGCTAAATCGGATATCTGAGTCCGCCAGATGCGCTGCGGCTCATCAGCATCCCCGAGATCTTTTGGATTGGGGTCATAATGGCGAATCAGACGATCTGCACGAAGTTATGGCGATTTCCATGCGGCCTCACCACGAGAATGCGCATGGCTCGTGTTTTTCAATGTGAGGCATCCCATCAACATTTTTTTTTGGAGTCGATCGCCGAGTTCTCAAGCGTCAAAATAAAATAAAATAAAACAAATAAAATGGGTGGCATCAATTGATGGTTCAACATGACGACTTCCCAGGAGGTCACCCATCATAGTACTGCTCTCGTCCAAGCACGCTTAACTGAAGAGTTCTCATGTGATCTAATTTGTATGGGTGGTTGCGCCCACTGGAGATTTTCCATAAATTGTGCTCATGCAAAACCCGTCCGTGTTATAGAAAGGCTTCGAAATAGCCGAAATCAGAGATACGGGTCCCGCTAGATGCGCCTTTGGCCATCTGCGTAGTGCGCCCCACGGAGATCTTTCTGGATTGGGGTCATAATGGTGAATTGGATGATCGTGCACAAAGTTATGGGAATTTCTGTGTGGCCTCACGCAGATCGCGATCAGCATGTGTTTACTTTCATGTTTTGAGTCGAGGCATCCGTCGAGTTCTCCGATCAACTAAAATAAAGTAAAAATAAAGGTAAATAAAATTGGCGGCATCACCATATGGTTAAACATGACGACTTCCTAGGAGGTCATCATGATCTTGCTCGCCCAAACGCTTAACTAAAGAGTTCTCATGTGATCGGTGTCACGTGCGGTCCGCGCTTTGTCATAAATTGTGCTCTTGGGGAACCCATACGTGTCACGATAAGGCTTTGAAATAGCCGATATCGGAGATACGGGTCCCGCCAGATGTGCCCTTGGCACATATACGCGTCGTGCGCCCCGTGGAGATCTTTCCAGATTAGGGTCATAATGTTGAATTGGACGATCGTCTGCGACGTTATGACAATTTTCGTGCAGCCTCCCCATGAAGCCGGTCGGCATGGGCCCATGGCTCATATTTTCTTGATCGAGGAATCCCATCAATGACATTTTGAGTCGATCATTGAGTTATCTAGCATCAATGATAAAATAAAATTAATAGTAAATAAAATGGGCATCAATAGATGGTTCAACATGGCGACTTGGAGGTCATCCATCATAATCGCTCTCCTCCCCAAGCTCGCTTAGCGTTCTCTGGATCTGTGTGATGCGGTGCGTGCGAAATTTATAATTATTCTTATCGAATCCGCGTCTGCCAGTAGAGCTTTGAAATAGCAAAATCGAGATCCGTCTTGCGATGGGCTGCGCTCATCACGCTCGCCTCGTGGAGATCTTTCCGGATTTGGGTCATAATGGCGAATCGGACGATCGTGCACAAAATTATGGCGATTTCCATGCGGCTTTCACACGAGACACGCGGATCAGCCGCGTGAGCCCAACGGGTCATGTTTTTCAGTCCAAGGCATCCCATCTACGATATTTTCGGAGTCGATAGTTGAGTTCTCCGGCATCGACGTTAAAATAAAATACAAATAAAAGGAAATAAAATGAGTGGCATCAATAGATGGTTCAATACGATGACTCCCCAGGTGGTCACCCATCATAGTACTGCTCTCGCCCAAGAACGCTTAACGAAAGAGTTACATGGGATATGGTGTGCAGGTGCGGTCGGGCCCGCTGGAGCTTTGCCACAAATTATGCTTATATGAAACCCGTCTGTGCCACTGTAAGGCTTCGAAAAAGTCAAAATCGAACATACGGTTCCCGATCGCACTCTGCGCATCCTGCCCCCCGCGAGAGATCTTTCCGGAGTCATAATGGCGAATCAGACAATCGTGCGTGAAGTTATGGTGATTTTCGTGCGGCCTCCGGACGAGATGTGCGAATCAGCCGCGTGGGCCCCACAGCTTATTTTTTTCAGTCCGAGGCATTCCATCAATGACATTTTCAGAGTCGATCGATGAGTTTTCTAGCGTAAATGGTAAAATAAAATAAAAAATAGGAAATAAAATGGGTGGCATCAACAGATGGTTCAACACGATGACTTCCCGATAGGTCACCCATCATAGTCTCACCCGCATTCGCGAGTTCTCATGTGATCTAGTGTGTTGGTGCGATCGTGATTGGAGATTTGCCATAAATTATGCTCATAGGGAACTCGTACGTGCCATGGTAAGGCTTCATAATAACCAAAAATGGAGATACGAGTCCCGCCAGATGCGCTTTTGGCACATCTGCGCACCGCAGAGATCTTTCCAGATTGGGGTCATAATGGCAAATCGGATGATCGAGCGCTCAATTATGGCTAATTACTTGCGACCTCGACAAGAGAAGCGCGGATCAGCCATGTGGGCCCCACGACTTGCGTTTCTCAGTTCGAGGCATCCCATATATAACATTTTTGGAGTCGATCGAGTTCTCCGGCGTCAACGATAAATTAAAATAAAAATAAAAATAAATAAAATGGGTGACATCAATAGATGGTTCAACACGACCACTTCCCAAGAGGTCACCCATTAAAGTACTGCTCTCACCGAAGCACACTTAATTGAAGAGTTCTCATAGGATCTAGTGTCGGTCAGTCCTCCGCATGAGACTTTTCGCAAATTATGCTCATGCAAAACCCGTCTGTGCTGCGGTAAGGCTTCAAACTAGCCGAAATCGAAGACACGTGTCCCATGAGATGCGCCTGTGTCTAATCTGCGCGACGTGCGTTCCATGGAGATCTTTTCGGATTAGAGTCATAACGGCGAATTGGACGATCGTGCTCGAAGTTATATCGATTCTCGTGCAGCCTCCACACGAGATGCACGGATCAACCTAGTGGGCCCCGACACACATTTTTCAGTCCGAGGCATCCCATCGATGACATTTTCGGAGTTGATTCTGCATGTTAATGGTAAAGTAAAATGAAAAAAAGAAATAAAATGGGCAGTATCGATAAATGGTTCAACACGACGACTTCCCAGGATGTTACCCATCATATCGCTCTCGCTGCGCTTAATTGATGGGTTCTCATGTGATGCGGTGTCTTTGGTGTGGTCACGCCGCTAGAGATTTGCAAAATTGTGCTCTCATGCGGAATCGCTTGTGATAACTAGCCAAATTGGATATGAGTCCCGAGATGCGTAGCATTTGCGCATTATGCGCCCCATAAATATCTTTCTAGATTGGGTTCATATTGGCGAATCAGAAGATCGTACATGAATTTATTGTGAATTCTGTGTGGCCTCCACACGAGACATGTGAAGTAGCCACGTGGGCCCCACGGTTCGTGTTTTTCAGTCCGAGGCATCCCATCAATGACATTTTCAGAGTCGATCGTCGAGATCTTCGACGTCAACCCTAAAATAAAATAAAAAAAGGAAATAAAATGGACAACATCAACATATAGTTCAACAAGACGACTTTCCAAGAGGTCACCCATCATAGTATTGTTCTCACCCGATCATGCTTAACTAAAGAGTTCTCATAGGATCTGGTGTGCTTGTGCGATTGCTCCCGCTAGAGACTATTCGGAAATTGTGCTCATGCGGAACCCGTGCCTCGATGCGGCTTCAAACTAGAAATTGGATCGTGTCCCGGATGTGCTGCGGGTTATCTGCGCGTGCACTGCCGAGATCTTTCCATATTGGGATCATAATGGTGAATTAGATGATCGTGCGTTAAGTTATGACAATTTCCATATGGCCTCCACATGAGATGTGCGGATCAACGTGTTTTTTTTTCAATCCGGTATCATCCAACATTTTCAAAGTCGATCGCCGAGTACTCTAGCATCGACGGTAAAATAAAATAAAAAAAAGGAAATAAAATAGGCGGCATCAAGAAATGGTTCAACACGACGACTTCCCAAGAGGTCTCCCATCATATCTTTCTCACCCAAACGCTTAAGAGTTCTAATGGGATCGGTGATTGTGCGGTCCACGGATTTACAAATTATGCTCATGTGGAACCCCATTGCGGTAAGGTTTTGTAATAGCAAATCGAGAATCTCGGTCCATAAGATGCCCGGCTCATTTGTCGTGAGCTCCGCGGAGATCTTTCCGGATTGGGGTCATAATGGAGAATCGGGCGATCGTGCCCGAAGTTATGACGATTTCTGTTTGGCCTCCACACGAGATGCGCGGATCAGCCGAGTGGGCCCCACGTCTCTTATTTTTCAGTCCGAGACATCCCATCGACGATGTTTTCGGAGTCGATCGTTCTCTCCGTCAAGGTAAAATAGAAATAAAAAGGAAATAAAATCAAGATATCGTTTAACGATGACTTAGAAGGTCACCCATCATATATTTTGCTCCAACGCTCATGGGATATGGTGTCTTTGGTGGGTCGCCGAGATTTTTCAAATTGAGCTTCATCGAACCCTGCTAAGGCTAATAAATAAATAGAAATCGAAGATATGGTCCCGTTGGCATGCATCATGTATACCCGCAGATCTTTCTGAATTGGGGTCATAATGGCGAACCGGACGACCGTGCGCGAACTTATGGCAATTTCCTTGTGGCCTCCACACGAGACATCCATCAATAACATTTTCGGAGTCGATCGCCGAGTTCTCCGATGTCAACGGTAAAATAAAATAAAAAGAAAAGGAAATAAAATGGGTTGCATCAAAAGATGGTTCAACACAACGACTTCCCACGACGTCACCCATCATAACGCTCTCCCAACACTTAACAATAGTTCTCATAGGAACTAGTCTTTGTCGCACTCTTGGAGATTTGCCACAAATTATGCTCATGTGGAACCCGTCGTCGTGTAAGACTTTGAAATTGCCAAAATCGAGATCGTTTTCAGATCGCACATCGCGTCATCACGCCGTGGAGATCTTTTAGGATTGGGGTCATAATAGCGAATCAGATGATCGTGCAAGAAGTTATGGTGATTTTCATGCGACCTTCAAACGAGAAGGGTGGATCAACGCGGGCCTCATATATTTTTCTGTCCGAGGCATCCAATCTATGACATTTTCGGAGTCGATCATCGAGTTCTTTGGCGTTAATGGTAAAATAAAATAAAAATAAAAGGAAATAAAATGGGCATCAACAAATGGTTCGACGACTTCCCAAGAGGTCACCCATCATAGTATTGCTCTTGCCCAAGCATGCTGCGAGTTCTCATGGGATGCGGTGTCTAGTGCGGTCGCGCTGTAGAATTTGCCAAATTATGCTCATCAATCCTGCGATAAAGCTTTGGCTGAAGATCGGGTCCGGATTCACGTCACATTAGCGCGTAATCTTTTGATCTTTACGGATTGAGGATAATGGCGAATCAGCGATGCACAGTTATGGTGATTTTTGCCCGCGATGAGACCAGCGTGAGCCTCATCTCATATTTTCATCGAGGTATCCCATCGATGATGTTTTGGTCGATCTTGTTCGTGGCGTCAAGGTAAAATAATATAAAAATAAAGGAAATAAATGTAGACATCAACGAGGAGGTTATCCATCATAGTCGCTCGCCCAAGCACGCTAACTAAAGAGTTCTCATGAGATCGGTGTCTTTGGTGGGTGCGGTGGAGATTTCCAAATTGAGCCCTTCTAAAACCCGTCCATGCCGCGGTAAGGCTTCGAAATAGCCGATATCAGAGATACCGATCCCGCCATATGCGCCTGTGGCACATCTACGCGTCGTGGACCCCACGGAGATCTTTCCAGATTGGGATCATAATGGCAAATCGGATGATCGCGAGTTATCACAATTTTTGTGCGGCCTCCACACAAGATGCATGGATCAGCCTAGTGGGTCCCACAACTCGTGCTTTTTAGTCTGAGGCATCCCATCGATGACATTTTTTGAGATCGACTCGCGTCAACATTAAAATAAAATACCAATAAACAGAAATAAAATGAGCGACATCAACACATGGTTCAACACGACGACTTCCCAAGATGTCACCCATCATAGTACTGCTCTCACCCAAGCACGCTTAACTAAAGAGTTCTCATGAGATCTTGTGTGCTGGTGCGGTCGCATCCGTTGGAGATTTTTTGCAAATTGTGCTCATGAACCCGTTTGTGCCACGATAAGGTTTTGAAATAAAATCGAGATATCTGGTCCCAGATCGCTGTGGTTCATGCATTATTACTGAGATCTTTCACGGATTTGCCTCATAATGGCGAATCGGACGATCGTGCGCGAAGTTATGGTGATTTTCGTGCTTCCTCCACACGAGACGCGTGGATCAGCCACATGGGCCCCACGACTCGTGTTTTTCAGTCTGAGGCATCCCATCAACGATGTTTTCAAAGTCGATCTCCAAGTTCTCCGGCGACAAAGGTAAAATAAAATAAAATTAAAAGGAAATAAAATGCGGCATCAACAGATGGTTCAACACGATGACTTCCCAGGAGGTCACCCATCATAGTACTACTCTCACCCAAGCGCACTTAACTGAAGAGTTCTCATGTGATTTGGTGTGTAGGTGCGGTCGCGCTCGTTGGAGATTTCCAGCAAACTATGCTCATGTAGAACCCGTCCGTGTCGCGGTAAGACTTCGAACTAGCCAAAATGGATACGGGTCTCACGGATGTCGCATCACCTGGCTATCGTGCACCGCAGAGATCTTTCCGGATTGAGGTCATAATGGTGAATCGGACGATTGTGCGTGAAGTTATGGTGATTTCCGTGCGGCCTTCGCACGAGATGCGTAGATCAGCCGCGTGTGCCCCATGGCTTGTATTTTTTCGAGGCATTCAATCGATGATGTTTTCAGAGTTGATTGCCGAGTTCTCCAGCATCAACAATAAAATAAAATAAAAATAAAAGGAAATAAAATGAGCGGCATCAACAGATGGTTCAACACGATGACTTCTAGGAGGTCACCTATCATAGTACTACCCTCGCCGAACGCATCAAGAGTTCTCATGTGATCGTGTGCGGGTGATTGCTTTTAGAGATTTGCAAATTGTGCTCATGCGGAACCCGTCCGTGCCGCGGTAAGGCTTCGAACTAGCCAAAATAGGAGATGCGAGTCTCGCCATATGCGCCTTCGGCGCATTTGTACGTCCCGCACCGCGAAGATCTTTCCAGATTGGGATCATAATGGCGAATCAGACAATATTGCGCGAAGTTATGGTGATTTCCGTGCGGCCTCGCCGCGAACACACGGATCGGGCGTGACGCGGTGTGTTTTTCAGGCATCCAATCGATGATTTTTGAGTCGATTTCGAGTTCTCGGCGTCGATGATAAAATAAAAAATAAAATGGGCGATGAATACATGGTTCAACACGACGACATCCGATGTCACCCATCATAAATATCTTACCCAACGCATGGCGAAGAGTTCTCATGTGATCGGTGTTGTGCGTGCTGTTGAGATTTTACGCAAATTGTACTCATGCGGAACCCGTGCGTGCATAAAGGCTTGAACAAGCGAGATCGTGATCGTGTCCCACCAGATGCTGAGCGCAGCATCGTCGCCCAGCGAAGATCTTTGAAGATTAAAATCATAATGGCGAATCGGATGATCGTGCAAGTTATGGTGATTTTAATGCGACTCGCATGAGATCGGATCGGCGTGCACGGCTCGTATTTTTTCGGTCAGGCATCCCATCACCATGTTTTGAGTTGATCACCGAGTTCTCGGCATCGATAAAATAAAATAAAAATAAAAAAATAAAATGGGTGACATCAGATGGTTCAACGGCGACTTCTATGAGGTCACCCATCATAGTATTGCTCTCCACGCTTAACTTGCGAGTTCATGAGATATGTGTGTCGATCATTCACGCTAGAGATTTAGTAAATTATGCTCATCCATGCTAAAGCAATAACCGAAATTGGAATCTGGTCGATCCGTCGTCACATCGCTCGTGCACCCGGAGATCTTTCTGGATTGGGGTTATAATGGCAAATAAGACGATCGTGCACAAAGTTATGGTGATTTCTGTGTGGCCTCCGCACGAGATGCTCGGACCAGCCGCATGGGCCTCACATCTCGTATTTTTCAGTCTGAGACACCCCATTAATGACATTTTTGGAGTCGATCTTCGAGTTCTGTGATGTCAACGATAAAATAACATAAAAAATAACAGGAAATAAATTATGCGGCATCAACAGATGGTTCAAAATGAAGACTTCCTGGGAGGTCACCCATCATAGTACTGCTCTCGCCCAAGCATGCTTAACTGAAGAGTTATCATGGGATCTGGTGTGCTTGTGCAGTCGCGCCCGTTGGAGACTTGCTGCAAATTGAGCTCATTTGGAACCCGTCCGTGCCGCGACAAGGCTTTGAAATAGCCAAAATCAGATATACGGGTCCCACGAGATGCTGTGGCTCATCTGCGCGTGCCCGCGAGATCTTTCGGGTTGGGGTCATAATGGTGAATCAGACGATCGTGCGAAGTTATGGTGATTTCTGTGCGGCCTCCACCGCGAGATGCGGTCGTCAAATGGGCCTCACCTCATGTTTTTTTGATCAAGGCATCCCATCTACGCGTTTTGAAGCCGATCATCATGTTCTCTGGAGTGAATGGTAAAATAAAATAAAAATTGAAGGAAATAAAATGGGCGGCATCAATAGATTGTTTAACACGATGACTTCCCAGGAGTTCCCATCATAGTAGTGCTCTCGTCCAAGCACGCTTAACTGAAGGGTTCTCATGGGATCAGTGTCTTAGTCGATCACTCGCTAGAATTGGCAAATTATGCTCACCCGGAACCCGTCTATGCAGCGGTAAAGATTCAAAATAGCCAAAATCGGAGATATGGGTCCCGCTAGATGAGCTTGCGACACATCTGCGCGTCGTGCTCCCCGCGGTGATCTTTCTGGATTGGAGTCATAATGGAGAATCGGATGATCGTGCGTGAAGTTATGGTGATTTTCATGCGACCTCCGCACGAGACGTGCGGACCAACGACGTGGGCCCCACTATTCATGTTTTTCAGTCCGAATCATTCCATCGATGACCTTTTCGGAGTCGATCTCCGAGTTATGCGGCGTCAACAATATAAATAAAAATAAATAAATTTGGCAGCATCAACAGATGGTTTGAACACGACGACTTCCCAGGAGGTCACCCATCATAGTATCGCTCTCGCCCAAGCACGCTTAACTGAAGAGTTCTCATAAGATTTAGTGTGTTGGTGCAGTCACGTCCGCTAGAGATTTGCCACAAATTGTGCTCATCCGAAACCCGTCGTGGCGATAATGATTCGAAATACAAAATCAGATACGGGTCCCGCCAGATGGACCGGCGACTCATCTGCGCGTCGTGTCCACCGAAAAGATCTTTCCATATTGGGGTCATAATGGCGAATTGGATGATCGTGCGTGAAGTTATTACGATTTTCATGTAGCCTCCACACGAGACGCGCGAATCAGCCTAGTGGGTCCCATGTATCGTGTTTTTCAGTCCGAGGCATCCCATCGATGACGTTTTCGGAGTCGATCGCTGAGTTCTGCAACGTCAACGATAAAATAAAATAAAAATAAAAGAAAATAAATTGGATGACATTAACAGATGGTTCAATACGATGACTTCCCAGGAGGTTACCCATCGTAATATTGCCCTCACCCAAGAACACTTAACTAAGGAGTTCTCATGGGATCTAGTATGTTGTGCGATCCCTGGAGATTTCAATTGTGCTCATGCGAACCCGTCACCGCGGTAAGGCTTCAAATTCAAATGGAATCGGTCTGGGCTTCGCTGTGCTCATCTCATGTGCCGCAGATCATTTGGATTGGGTCGTAATAGTGAATCGGATGATCGTGCGCGAAGTTATAGCAATTTCTATGCGGTCTCCACAAGATGCGCTGATCAGCCACATGGGCCCCACGCCTAATGGTTTTCAGTTTGAGGCATCCCATAGACACATTTTTGAGTCGATCTCGAGTTCTACGTGGTAAAATAAAATTAAAAAAGGAAATAAAATGGGCTACATGGAATGGAGATATTTCTTTCACATCATAATATCTTGCTTCAAAGAGTTCTCATAGATATTCCTCTTTGCGTTTCTAGATTTGCTCCTCCGAACTTCAAAATCTTAATAAAGTCTTCAATCCTCAATATCAATCCATCATAATCTTCCAGCGCTTTTATTCCATAATGATAATCATCATGTCACAATTTTTTTTCTCCACTCCAGAACATGCGATCAATATGGACCCCACGGCTCATGTTTTCGATGAGGCATCCCATCGATATTTTGAGTCGATGAGTTCGATACGTCAACGGTAAAATAAAATAAAAATAAAAGGAAATAAAATGGGTTGCATCAACATATGGTTCAACACGACAACTTCCCAGGAGGTCACCCATCATAGTACTTCTCTCGTTCAAGCACGCTTAACTGAAGAGTTCTCATGGGATCGGTGTCTTTGGTGTCGTCGGCTAGATTTACCACAATATTGCGCGATAAAGCTTGAATAGCGAAACCAGATACGGGTCCCGGTAGATCTGCTTTATGCCTCATGTCCTGCATGGAGATCTTTCCGGATTATGCTCATAATGGCAAATTGGATGATCATGCGCGAAGTTATGGACATTTCCGTGCGGCCCCTGCACGAGATATGCGGATCAGCCGCGTGTGCCCCACGGCTCTTGTTTTTCAATCCGAGGCATCCCATCAATGACGTTTTCAGAGTCGATCTTTGAGTTCTCTGGCATCAAAGGTGAAATACAAAAAAAATAAAAGGAAATAAAATGGGCGAAATGAATAGATGGTTTTCCGAGGTCGCCCATCATAGTAGTGCTCTCGCCCAAGCACGGTTAACTAAAGAGTTCTCATGTGATACGGGTCCCGCTAGATGCGCCTGTGGCTCATCTGCGCGTCGTGCGCCCCGCGGAGATCTTTTCGGATTGGGGTCATAATGGTGAATCGAACGATCATGCGCGAAGTTATGGCGATTTCCGTGTGGCCTCCACAGATGAAAAGTGGACCAACATTAAAACAAAATAAAAATAAAATGAAATAAAATGCAAGGCATCAATAAATGGTTCAACACGACGATTTCCCAAGAATTGTCACCCATCATAGTACTGCTCGCCAAGCACGGTTAACTGAAGAGTTCTCATTGGATCTAGTGTAGCGGTGCGGCCGTGCACGCTAGAGATTTGTCGTAAATTGTGCTCATGCGGAACCCGTCTGTTGCGGTGGATTTAAATAGCCAAAATCGAAGATACGGTTCACACCAGATGTGCCTGCGACTCATCTAAGCCTCGTGCGCCCCACAGTGATCTTTTCGGATTGGGGTCATAATGGCAAATCGGACGATCGTGCACGAAGTTATGGAGATTTTCATGCGGCCTCCACACAAGAAGTGTGGATCAGCCTAGTGGGCCCCACGGCTCGTGTTTTTCAGTCCGAGGCATCCCATCGATGATGTATTCGGAGTAGATCGAAGTTCTCCAACGTTAAAATAAAATAAAATAAAATGAAATAAAATGCAAGGCATTAATAGATGGTTCAACACGATGATTTCTCAGGAGTGGTCACCCATCATAAGTCTTCGCAAAGCGCTTAGCGAAGAGTTCTCATTGGATCTGGTGTGCAGGAACGGCCGCTCTCGTTAAAGCTTTGCCGCCGTGTTCATCCGAACTCGTCATGGCGTTGTAAGGCTTTGAAATAGTCAAAATCGAGAGATACATCCGAGATCTTTCTGGGGTCATCGTAATCGCGAGGAAGGAGATTTATGGCAATTTTTGTGCTGCCTCCACATGAGACGCGCGGATCAGCCCTGTGGTCCCCACGACTCATGTTTTTCAGTCTGAGGCATCCAATCGATGATGTTTTCGGAGTCAATCATCGAGTTCTCCGGCGTCAACGTTAAAATAAAATACAAATAAAATAAAATAAAATGCACGACATCAATAGATGGTTCAACACGATGATTTTCCAAGAGTGGTCACCCATCATAGTACTGCTCTCGGGCAAGCACGCCTAACTGAAGAGCTCTTATGTGATCTGGTGTGCAGGTGCGGTTGTGCCAGCTAGAGCTTTATCGTAAATTGTGGTCACCGGAACCCATCCGTGCCGCAGTAAGGCTTCGAAATAGTCAAAATTGGAGATATGATTCCCGCCAGATGCGCCTATGACTCATCTGCGCATCGTGCGCCCCACGGAGATCCTTCCGGATTGGGGTCATTATGGCGAATTTGATGATCGTGCGCGAAGTTATGATGATTTCCGTGCAGCCGCCACATGAGATGCGTGGATCAGCCTAGTGAGCCCCACGGCTCATTTTTTCAATCTGAGACATCCCATCGATGACATTTTAGGAGTCGATCATTGAGTTCTCTGGCGTCAACGTTAAAATAAATACAAATAAAAGGAAATAAAATGCGCGACATCAATAGATGGTTTAACACGACGACTTCCCAAGAGGTCACCCATAATAGTACTACTCTCGCCCAAGCTTGCTTAACTGAAGAGTTCTTATGGGATCTAGTGGCTGCGGTCGCATTGGAGATTTTTTATTTTGTAAAACCCGTAATGTCGTGGGCTTGGTTAAAATCAGATACGTGTCCCTCGCATTATATGCTCATTTACGCATCATACGCCCCACAAAGATCTTTCCAGATTGGGATCATAATGGCGAATCGGACGATCGTGCAAGAAGTTATGATGATTTCCATGCGGCCTCCACAGGAGATGCGGATCAACCGAGTGGGCCCCACAGCTTGTGTTTTTCAATCCGAGGCTTCCCATCGACGACATTTTCGGAGTTAATCATCGAGTTCTCCAACGTCAACGTTAAAATAAAATAAAATAAAATGAAATGCACGACATCAACAGACAGTTCAACACGACGATTTCCTAGGAGTGGTCACCCATCATAGTACTGCTCTCGCCCAAGCATGCTTAACTGAAGAGTTCTCATGGGATCTGGTGTGCAGGTGTGGTCGCGCTCACTGGAGATTTGCCATAAATCGTGTTGCGGTAAGATTCAAAATAGCCAAAATCGGATATACGGGTCCTAGATGCGCTCATCATCAGCGTGGTGCGCCCCGCAAAGATCTTTTTAGATTGGGATCATAATGGCGAATGGGATGATCATGAGTGAATGTATCGTGATTTTCTTGCGGCCTCCGCACGAGATGTCGGTGATCCACGTGGGCCCCATGGCTCGTGTTTTTCATTCTGAGGCATCCCATCAACGATATTTTTGGTCGATCTCAGTTCTCGGCGTCAATGTAAAATAAAATAAAAAGAAAAGGAAATAAAATGGGTCGAAAAGATGGTTCAACACGACTTCCCACGGTCACCCATCATATCGCTCTCGACCAAGCACGCTTAACTGAATAGTTCTCATAAGAATTGGTATCTTTGGAAATTATGCTCATGCGGAACCCATCCGTGCCGTGGTAAGGCTTTGAAATTGCCAAAATCGGAGATACGTTTCCCACCAGATGCGCCTGTGGCACATCTGCGTCGTGAGCCCTGGAGATCTTTCAGGATTGGGGTCATAATAGAGAATCAGACGATCGTGCAAGAAGTTATGGTTATTTTCATGTGGCCTTCACACGAGAAGCGCGGATCAGCCGCGTGGGCCTCACGACTCGTATTTTTCAGTCTGAGGCATCCAATCTATGATATTTTCGGAGTTGATCACCGAGTTCTTTGGCGTTAATGGTAAAATAAAATAAAAAAAGGAAATAAAATGAGCGACATCAATAGATGGTTCAATGACTTCCTAGGAGGTCACCCATCATAGTATTGCTCTCTCGCACGCAACCGAGTTATCATGGGATCAGGGTGATGCGGTGCTAGAAATTTGCAAATTGTGCTCATCCAACCCATACTTAGTAAAGCTTGAAATAGCCAAAATCGAAGATACGGATCGCCAGATCTTTACATCACATCTGGCTGACCAGGAGATCTTTACGGATTGAGGTCATAATGGCGGCGAATCAGCGTCGTGCACGAAGTTATGGTGATTTTCGTGCGCGGCCTCACGGATGCGACAGCGTGGGCCCCTCATCGTATTATTCAATCGAGGTATCCCATCGATGATGTTTTTTTAGTTGATCTTCGAGTTTTGTTACGTCAACGATAAAATAACATAAAAATAAAAGGAAATAAATTGGGCGGCATCAACAAATGGTTCGAAACGATGACTTCTCAGGAGGTTACCCATCATAGTACTATTCTCACCCAAGCAGCTTAACGAAGAGTTCTCATGGGATATGGTGTCAGTGCGATTGCGTCCGGAGATTTTGCAAATTGAGCTCTTGGAACCCGTCCATGCGCGGTGGCTTGAAATAGTCGAGAAATCGAGATACGGATCCGCATCTGCGGCTTCTTCGTGTGGTGGGCCTCGCGGAGATCTTTCCAGATTGGGATCATAATGGCAAATCGGTGCGCGGTTATGGTATTTATTCGTGCGCCTCCACACGAGATGTGTGGATCAGCCTAGTGGGCCCCTACTCGTGTTTTTTTAGTCCCAGGCATCCCATCAATAACGTTTTTAGAGTTGATCATCGAATTCTCCGGCGTCAACATTAAAATAAAATACCAATAAAAGGAAATAAAATGAGCGACATCAACAGATGGTTCAACGCGATGACTTCCCAAGATGTCACCCATCATAGTACTGCTCTCGCCCAAGCACGCTTAACTAAAGAGTTCTCATGGGATCTGGTATGCTGGTGCGGTCGCGTCCGTTGGAGATTTTTCAGCAAACTGTGCTCATCCGGAACCCGTCTGTGTCACAATAAGGTTTCAAAATAGCCAAAATCGGAGATACGGGTCCCGCCAGATGCGCCTACGGCTCATATGCACGGCGCCTCGTATATATCTTTCTAGATTTGCATCATAATGGCGAATCGGACGATCGTGTGAAGTTATGGTGATTTCCGTGCGTCCTCCACACGAGGCAAGATCGCCATGCTCGCTCATGTTTTCGGTCGAGGCATCCCATCAACGATATTTTCAAAGTCGATTTCCAAGTTCTCCGATGTCAAATGTAAAATAAAATAAAATTAAAAGGAAATAAAATGGGCGGCATCAACAGATGGTTCAACACGACGACTTCCTAGGAGGTCACCCATCATAGTACTACTCTCGTCCAAGCACACTTAACTGAAGAGTTCTCATGTGATTTGGTGTTGTCGTCGCCGTTGGAGATTTCCAAACTATGCTAATGTAGAACCCTGTCCGCGGTAAGACTTGAACTAGCTGAAAATGGAATCTGGGTCTCACCGGATGCATCACGGCATCTGCGTCGTCGCCCCAGAGATCTTTCCAGTTGGGGTCATAATGGCAAATCGAGCGATGAAGTTATATGGTGATTTTATGGCCTCCCACGCGAAAGCAGATCAGCGTGTGCCACGCTTGTATTTTCAGTCTGAGGCATTCTATCGATGACGTTTTTAGAGTTGATCGTCGAATTCTTCGGCGTCAACAATAAAATAAAATAAAAATAAAAGGAAATAAAATGAGTGGAATCAACAGATGGTTCAACATGATGACTTCCCCGGAGGTTACCTATCATAGTACTGCCCTCGCCCAAGCACGCTTAACTGAAGAGTTCTCATATGATCTGGTGTGCTAGTGCAGTCGCGCTTGTTAGAGATTTACTGCAAATTGTGCTCATGTGGAACCCATTCGTGCAACGGTAAGGCTTCGAACAAGATGAAATCGGAGATGCGGGTCCCGCCATATGCTCCTTCGATGCATTTGCACGTCGTACGCCCTGCGAAGATCTTTCCAGATTGGGATCATAATAGCGAATCGGATGATCGTGCTAGGAGTTATCGTGATTTCCATGCGCACGAACGCGGATCGGCTGGGCGGCTTCGTGTTTTTCGTCAGAGCATCCGATCAATGACATTTTTGAAGTCGATTTTCGAGTTCTCCGACGTCAATGGTAAAATAAAAAAAATAAAAGGAAATAAAATGGGCAGCATGAACACATGGTTCAACACGACGACTTCTCGGGATGTCACCCATCATAGTACTGCTCTCACCCAAGCACGCTTAATGAAGAGTTCTCATGTGATCTGGTGTGCTGGTGCGGTCGCACATGTTGGAGATTTTCTGCAAATTGTGCTCATGCGGCTCATCGCGTAGTGGCTTGAATAATCGTAGAATGTCCCATCGGATCGCGCATGCTCTAGCGCATCGTCGCCCGTGGAGATCCTTCAAGATTAGGATCATAATGGCGAATCGGATGATCGCGCAAGAAGTTATGGTGATTTTCGTACGGCCTTCACACGAGACACGCAGATCAGCCACGTGGGCCCCACGGTTCGTATTTTTCAGTCCGTGGCGTCCCATCTACGACATTTTCAGAATTGATCACCGAATTTTCTGGCATCAATGATAAAATAAAATAAAAATAAAAGGAAATAAAATGGGCGACATCAACAGATGGTTCAACATGACGACTTCCCAAGTGGTCACCCATCATAGTATTGCTCTCAAAGCAGCTTGAGTTCTCGAGATCGTGTCTTAGTGTGGTCGCTAAATTGTAAATTGTGCTCCCAGAACCGTCCATGCTACGGTAAAGCGTCAAATAGCAAATTGGAGATCTGGTCCTAGATCCGTCGCACTCATCTGGCGCGTCGCCTGGAGATCTTTCGATGGGGTCATAATGGCGAATAAGATGATCGTGCACATAGTTATGATGATTTTCGTGTGGCCTCCGCACGAGAAGCTCGGACCAGCTGCGTGGGCCCACATCTCGTATTTTTCAATCCGAGGCACCCCATCGACGACATTTTTGGAGTCGATCTTCGAGTTTTGCGATGTCAACGGTAAAATAACATAAAAATAAAATGAAATAAATTGGGCGGCATCAACAGATGGTTCAAAATGAAGACTTCCTAGGAGGTCACCCATCATAGCACTGCTCTCGCCCAATCACGCTTAACTGAAGCGTTCTCGTGTGATCTACTATGCTATTGCGGTCGCCCCTGCTGGAGATTTGTTGCAAATTGTGCTCATGTGGAACTCATCCATGCCGCGGTAAGGCTTCGAAATAGCTGAAATCAGAGATACGAGTCCCGCCAGATGCGTCTCTGGCCCATCTACACGTGTGCCCCGCGAAGATCATTCCGGATTGGGGTCATAATGGCGAATCAAATGATCGTGCGCGAAGTTATGGCGATATCTGTGCGGCGTCCACACGAGACGCACGGATCAGCTGCATGGGCCCCACGCCTATTACTTTTCAGTCCTAGGCATCCCATCGATGATGGTTCAAGAGTTGATCGTCGAGTGCTCCGGCATCAACGGCAAAATAAAATAAAAATAAATGAAAATAAAATGGGCAGCATCAACAGATGGTTCAACACGACGACTTCTCTAGAGGTCACCCATCATAGTACTGCTCTCACGCTTAATTGAAGAATTCTTATGTGATCTAGTGTCCTATTACAGTCACGACCGCTGGAGATTTGTCGCAAATTGTGCTAATGCGGAACCGTAAGTGCCATGGTAAGATTTCGAAATAGCCAAATCAGAGATATGGGTCCCTACAGATGCGCCTTTGACCCATCTACACGTCGTGCGTTCCACGGATATCTTTCCAGATTGGGGTCATAATGGCAAATCAGACGATCGTGCATAAATTTCTAGCGATTTCTGTGCGGCCTCCACACGAGACGTACCGATCAGCCGTGTGGGCCCCATGCCTCGTTCTTTTCAGTCCGAGGTATCCCATCGATGATGATTTCAGATTAGATCATCGAGTTCTCCGGCATCAACGATAAAAGAAAACAAAATGGCCGGCATCAATAGATGGTTCAACCGATGACTTCGTGAGGTCATCATCATAATCGCTCTCGCTAAGCACGCTTAAGCGAAGAGTTCTCGAGGATGCGGTGTCTTTGTGCGGTCCCAGACTTTTTGTGCTTATGTGAAACCCCTCCATGCCGCGATAAGGCTTCGAACTAGCCGAAATCGGTGATACGTGTCTCGCCAGATGCGCCTGCGGCTCATCTACGCATCGTGCGCCTCGCGGGTTCTTTCCGGATTGGAGTCAGAATGGCGAATTGGACGATCATGCCCGAGCTTATCGTGATTTTCATGCGGCATTGCACAAGACGTGCGGATCAACCGCATTGGTCCCACGGGTCGCATTTTTTTGACTGAGGTGTCCCCATGACATTTTTGTCGATCGTCGAGTTCTCTAGCGTCATAAAATAAAATAAAAATAGAAGGTTCAATCGATGACTTCGTCGCCTATCTATCGCTCTCAGCAACGCTTAAGAAGAGTTCTCATGTGATGGTGTGCGATCGGTCCTTTGGCCGTTTGTAAATTTTGCTCATGCGGAACCCGTACATGCGCTAAGGCTTGGAAGTAGCCAAAATCGGACATACAGGTCCCGTTAGATGCGCCTTGAGCACATCTACGCGTCTTGCACCCCGCAGAGATCTTTCCGGATTGGGGTCATAATGGTGAATCAGACGATTGTGCGTGAAGTTATGGTGATTTCCCTACGGCCTCCACACAAGATGCGCGGATCAGCCGTGTGGGTCCCACGACTCATCTTTTTCAATCTGAGGCATCCCATCTACAACATTTTCGGAGTCGATCGCCGAGTTCTCTAGCATCAACGATGAAATAAAATAAAAATGAAAGGAAATAAAATGGGCGGCATCAGAGATGGTTAACACGGCGACTTCCCGAGGTCACCCATCATAATCTTGCTCTCAAGCTCACTTGGCGAAGAGTTCTCATGGGATCTTGTCTTTGGTGTGTGCGTGCTGAAGATTTGTAGTAAATTGTGTTCATGCGGAACCCGTACATGCTGCGGTAAAGCTTCGAAATAGCTGAAATCGGAGATACGGATCCCGCTAGATGCGCATGTGGCTCATCTGCTCATCGTGCGCCCAGCTTAGGTCTTTCCGGACATAATGGCGAATCGGACGATCGTGCGCGAAGTTGTGGCAATTTTTGTGCGGCCTTCGCACGAGACACACGGATCAGCCACATAGGCCCCACAGCCTAAGTTTTTCAGTATGAGGAATCCCGTCGATGACATTTTCAGAGTCAATCATCGAGTTCTTCAGCATCAATGGTAAAATAAAATAAAATTAAAAGGAAATAAAATGGGCGACATCAACAGATCGTTCAACACGACGACTTCCCAGGAGGTCACCCATCATAGTACTCATCTCGCCTAAGCACGCTTAACTGAAGAGTTCTCATAGGATCTAGTGTGCTGGTGCGGTAGCGCTCGTTGGAGATTCACCGCAAATTGTGCGCATGCGGAACTCGTCCGTGCCACGGTAAGACTTCAAAATAGCCAAAATCGGAGATACAGGTCCCGCTAGATGCGTCTTCAGCACATCTGCTTGTTGTGCGCCCCACGGAGATCTTTCTAGATTGGAATCGTATTGGTGAATCGGAAGATCGTGCGCAAAATTATGGCGATTTTTGTGCGGCCTCCACACGAGATGTGCGGATCAACCACGTGGGCCGCACGACTCGTGTTTTTCAGTCCGAGGCATCCCATCGACGACGTTTTCGGATTCAATCTCCGAGTTCTCTAGCGTCAATGGTAAAATAAAATAAAAATTAAAGTAAATAAAATGGGCGGCATCAACAGATGGTTCAACAAGATGACTTCTTAAGAGGTCACCCATCATAGTACTGCTCTCACCCAAGCACACATAACTGAAGAGTTCACATGGGATCTGGTGTGCGAGTAAGGTTGCGCCCGCTGAAGATTTTTCAAATTGTGCTCATGCAGAACTCGTCCGTACCGTGGTAAGGATTTGAAATAGCCGAAATCGGAGATGCTAATCCCGCTAGATCCGCTTGCGGCTCATCTGTGCATCGTGTGCCCCACAGAGATCTTTCTGGATTGGGGGCATAATGGCGAATTAGACGATCGTGCGCGAAGTTATGAAAATTTCTGTGCGGCCTTCACACGAGACGCGTTGATCAGCCTTGTGGGCCCTATGCCTCGTGTTTTTCAGTGCGAGGCATCCCATCGATGACATTTTTGGAGTAGATCATCGAGTTCTCCAGCATCAACACTAAAATAAAATACAAATAAAAGGAAATAAAATGTGCATCATCAACAGATGGTTCAACACGACTTCCCAGGAGGTCACCCATCATAGTACTGCTCTCACCCAAGCACACATAACTGAAGAGTTCACATGGGATCTGGTGTGCGAGTAAGGTTGTGCCCGCTGAAGATTTTTCGTAAATTGTGCTCATGCAGAACTCGTCCGTACCGTGGTAAGGATTTGAAATAGCCGAAATCGGAGATGCGAGTCCCGCTAGATCCGCTTGTGGCTCATCTGCGCATCGTGTGCCCCGCAGAGATCTTTCTGGATTGGGGGCATAATGGCGAATTAGACGATCGTGCGCGAAGTTATGGAAATTTTGTCGGCCTTGCGACGCGTTGATCAGCCTTGTGGGCCCTATGACTCATGTTTTTCAGTCCGATGCATCCCATCGATGACATTTTTGGAGTCGATCGTCGAGCTCTCCGTCATCAACATTAAAATAAAATACAAATAAAAGGAAATAAAATGTGCATCATCAATAGATAGTTCAACACAACGACTTCCCAGGAGGTCACCCATCATAGTACTGCTCTCACCCAAACACGCTTAATTGAAGAGTTCTCATGGGATCTTGTGTACATTTGCAGTCGCGCCCGCTGTAGCTTTGCCAAAATTGTGTTCATTCGGAACCCATCCATGCCGCTAAGGCTTCGAAATAGCGAAATGATCGGGTGAATCATCTGCGGCTCATCTGCATCGTGCACCCTGAGATCTTTTTCTAGGGTCATAATGGCAAATCAGACGATCATGCGCGGAGTTATGGTGATTTTCGTGCGGCCTTCGCACAAGACGTGTGTAACAATCGCGTAGGCCCGACGGCTCATGTTTTTCAGTCTGTGGTATCTCATCTACGACATTTTCGAAGTCGATTTCTGAGTTCTCTAGCATCAACAGTAAAATAAAATAAAAATAAAAGAAAATAAAATGGGCGACATTAACAGATTGTTCAACATGAAGACTTCCCAAGAGGTCACCCATCATAGTACTATTCTCTCACCCAAGCGGCGAAGAGTTCTCATGGGATCTAGTGTCTTTGCGTGCGGTCTTAGAGATTTGCCACAAATTGTGCTCATGCGAAACCCGTACGTGCCACGTTAAGGTTTCGAAATAGACAAAATCGGATATACGGGTCCCGTCAGATGTGCCTGCGGCTCATTACCTCGTCGTGCGCCCTGCCAAGATCTTTCCAGATTGGGGTCATAATGGTGAATCGGACGATCGTGCGCGAGGTTAAGGTAATTTTTGTTCGGCCTCTGCACGAGATACATGAATCAGCCACGTGGGCCCCACAGGTCATTTTTTCAATATGAGGCACCCCATCAATGACAATTTCAAAGTTGATTGTCGAGTTCTCTGGCGTTAACGGTAAAATAAAATAAAAATAAAATGAAATAAAATTAGAAACATACACAGATGGTTCAACACGAAGTCTTCTTAGGAGGTCACCCATCATAGTACTGCTCTCGCCTAAGCACGCTTAACTGAAGAGTTCTCATAGGATCTGGTGTGCTGGTGCGGTCGCCCGTTAGAGATTTTTCGCAAATTGTGCTCAAGCAGAACCCGTCCGAGTCACGGTAAGGCTTTGAACTAGCCGAAATCGGTGATACGTGTCCTGCCAGATATGCTTCTGGCTCATCTACGCATTGTGCGCCCCACGAAGATATTTCGGATTGGGGTCATAATGGCGAATCGGACGATCATGTGCAAAGTTATCACAATTTTCGTGCAGCCTTACGAGATCGTAGATCGACCACAAACAACTCATGTTTTGATCGAAGCATCCCATTGACTTCATTTTTAGAGTCGATCGATGAGTTCTGGCGTCTAAAATAAAATAAAAATAAAAGAAAATAAAATTGGTTGCATCAACAAATGGTTCAACGAGATGACTTCCCACGAGGTCACCCATCATAGTACTGCTCTCGCCCAAGCACGCTTAACTGAAGAGTTCTCATGTGATCTGGTGTGTTGGTGCGGTCGCGCCCGTTGGAGATTTGCCGCAAATTGTGCTTATGCGGAACCCGTTAGTGCCGCGCTAAGGCTTCAAAAAAGCCGAAATCGGAGATATGGGTCCCTCTAGATGCTCATTTGGCACATCTGCGTGTCGTACGCCCCACGGAGATCACAATGGCGAATCGAATGCTTGTGCATGAAGTTATGGGGATTTCCGTAGGGCCTCTGCACGAGATGCGTGGATCAGCCGCGTGGGCACCACGGCTCTTATTTTTTAGTCCGAGGCATCCCATCGATGACATTTTTGGAGTTGATTGCTGAATTCTCTGGCTTCAACGGTAAAATAAAATAAAAATAAAATGAAATAAAATGGGCAACATCAAAAGATGGTTCAACATGACGACTTCTGAAGAGGTCACCCATGATGCGCTCTCAAACGCAGCTTAGCGAAGTTCTCGTGATCTGTCTTTGGTGCTATCACGCCCGTTAGAGATTTGCAGCAAATTGTGCTTATGTGGAACCTGTCTGTGCCGAGGTATGGCTTCGAAATAGTCAAAATCGGGGATACGGGTCTCTCCAAATGCACCTTTGGCACCTCTGCGCGTCATCCGCAATGCGGAGATCTTTTAATTGGAGTCATGTCATAATGATGGACGTCCAAAGATATGGCGATTTTGACCTCCACGAGATGCGGATCGGCGTGTTGGCCCCGGCTCATGTTTTGATCAGAGGCATCCCATCGATGATGTTTTGGAGTTGATCTCCAGTTCTACGTAGCGATAAAATAAAATAAAATAAAATAAAGAAAATAAAATGGGCATGTTGATGGCACGATGACTTCCTAGGAGGTCACCCATCATAGTATTGCTCTCGCCCAAGCATGCTTAACTGAAGAGTTCTCATAGGATCCGGTGTGCTGGTGCGGTCGCGCCAGATGGAGAATTGCCGCAAATTATCCTCATATGGAACCCTTCGGTGCCACGGTAAGGCTTCGAACTAGCTGAAATCGGAGATACGGGTCCTACCCAAGCACTGCACATCTGCATCGTCGCTCCGAGATCTTTCGGATTAGGATCATAATGGCGAATGAGACGATCGTGCGTGAAGTTATGGTGATTTCGTGCGGCCTCGCATGCGAGATCGATTGGCCACGCGTTGGCCCACGACTTGTGTTTTTTTCAGAGGATCTCATCGACGACATTTTCGGAGTTGATTTCTGAGTTCTACGACATCAATGGTAAAATAAAAATAAAATAAAATAAAACTGGCGGCATCAACAGATGGTTCAATACGACGACTTCCCAGGAGGTCACCCATCATAGTATTGATCTCAGCACTATTAAGAGTTCTCATAGGATGCGGTGTCGGTGCGGTCTCTGGAGATTTGCGTAAATTGTGCTCATGCGGAACCCATACGTGCCGCGCTAAGGCTTCAAAAAATCGGATATATGAGACTAGATGCGTTTGGCACATCGTGCGTCGTCGCCAGAGATCTTTCATTGGGATCATAACGGTGAATCGACGATGGTGTGAAGTTATGGTGATTTCCATGCCTCTGCATGAGATGCATGGATCCGCTGTGTGGGTGTCACGGCTCATGTTTTTCAGTCCGAGACATCTCATAGATGACATTTTCGGAGTCGATTTCAGAGTTCTCCGGCATCAACGGTAAAATAAAATAAAAATAAAAGAAAATAAAATAGGCGGCATCAACAGATGGTTCATCATGATGACTTGTCAAGAGGTCACCCATCATAGTACTGCTCTCATGCAAGCACGCTTAACTGAAGAGTTCTCATGTGATCTGATGTGCTGGTGCGGTCGCGCCAGCTGGAGATTTGCAGTAAATTGTGCTTATGTGGAACCCGTCCGTGCCGCAATAAGGATTCGAAATAGCCAAAATCGGAGATACGGGTCCCTCCAGATACGCCTTTGGCACCTCTGCGTCATGCGCCATGCAGAGATCTTTTCGGATTTGGGTCATAATCGCGAATCGGACGATCATGCCTGAACTTATGGCGATTTTGGTGCGGCCTCCACACGAGATGCGGATCAGCCGTGTTGGCCCGGCTGTTTTTTTGAGGCATCCCATCGACTATGTTTTCGTAGTCGATCTCCTCAATCGGCGTCAATAAAATAAAATAAAATAAAATAAAATAAAATGGGCGGTATTTGATGGTTCAACATACTTCCAGGAGGTCACCCATCATAATGTTGCTCTCATGCAACTTAGCGAAGAGTTCTCATAGGATTGCGGTGCGCTTTGGAGAATTGCCATAAATTATCCTCATGACGTCAGGTCGTGCGGTAAGGCTTCGAACTTACCGAAATCGAAGATATGGGTCCTGCTAGATGCTCCTACGGCACATCTGCACATCGTGCGGCCCGCGGAGATCTTTTCGGATTAGGATCATAATGGCGAATCTGACGATCGTGCATGAAGTTATGGTGATTTCTGTGCGGCCTCGGCACGAGACGCAAGGATCAGCCGCGTTGGCCCCACGACTCGTGTTTTTTAGTCCGATGCATCTCATCGATGACATTTTCAGAATCAACTTCCGAGTTCTATGACATCAACAGTAATATAAAAATAAAATTAAATAAAATAAAATGGGTGGCATCAACAGATGGTTCAATACGATGACTTCCTAGGAGGTCAACCATCATAGTATTGCTCTAGCCCAAGCACGCTTAACTGAAGAGTTCTCATAGGATCTGGTGTGCTGGTGCGGCTGGAGATTTGCCGCAAATTATGCGCATGCGGAACCCGTCCGTGCCGCGGTAAGTCTTCGAACTAGCCAAAATCGAAGATACGGGCCTAACAAATGCGTCTGCGGCACCTCTGCGCACCGTCCGTCCTGCGGAGATCTTTCCGGATTAGTATCATATTTGCGAATCGGACGATCGTGCGTGAAATTATGGTGATTTTTGGCGGCTTCCGCACGGCAGTATCGTGTGGGCCTCCGCGGCTCGTATTTTTCAGTCTGAACCCTCTCATCGATGATATTTTCGATGTTGAATTTATAAATTATGTAGAACCCATGGTGTCCGCGATAATGCTTGAGCCAAAATGGAGATACATGTCTCACCGGATCTGCGGCAAATGCGACATGCCCCACGAGATCTTTTTTAGATTGGGGTCATAATGGCGAATCGACAATGTCGTGAAGTTATGGTGATTTTTGTGTGGCTTTATGCGAGAGCGGAGATTATGTGGGCGCCCGCTAATGTTTTGAGGCATCCAATCGATGATGTTTTCGGAGTCGATGACCGAGTTCTCCGGCGTCAACTGTAAAATAAAAAAATATAAATGAAAATAAAATGGGCGACATCAACAGTTGGTTCAATATGATGACTTCCAAGGAGGTCACCCATCATAATCTTTGCTCAAAACGCTTAAGCGAAGAGTTCTCATGGGATAAGGTGTCTTGTGCGTGTCTGTTGGAGATATGACACAAATTGTGCTCATCAGGAACCATTCATGCGATAAGGCTTAAAATATGAAATCGGATATATGGGTCTCGAATGACTACGGCACATCTATCATGCGCCCGGAGATCTTTCGGATTGAGGTCATAATGGCAAATCGACGATCATTAGCAAAGTTATGGTGATTTCCGTCTTTATGAAGTCGCTGGATCGACGGCCCACTACACATGTTTTTCAGTCCTAGGCATTCCATCAATGATGTTTTCACAGTCGATTGCCGAGTTCTCTAGCGTGAAGGGTAAAATAAAATAAAAATAAAAGAAAATAAAATGGGCGATATCAACAGATGGTTCAACACGACGACTTCCCAGGAGGTCACCAATAATCTTGCTCAGCTTAGCGAAGAGTTCTCATGGGATCCGGTGTTTCGTATGGTGTGATGGAGATTTGGAAAATTATGCTCATTGAACGTCAGGTACCGCGGTAAGACTTCAAAATAGGTGAAATCGAAATAAGGGTCCCAGATGGAGAAGACATCTGCGCATCATCGCTGCATCTTTCAGATTAGGGTCATAATGGTGAATCGAACGATCATGTGAGAAGTTATGGTGATTTTCGTGCGGCCTCTGCACGAGTCGCGTAGATCAGCCGCATGGGCCCCACGACTCATGTTTTTCAGTCCAAGGCATTCCATTAATAACATTTTCGCAGTCAATCATCGAGTTCTCCGTCGTCAACAGTAAAATAAAATAAAAATAAAAGAAAATAAAATAGGCGACATCAACAGATGGTTCAACACGACGACTTCTTAGGAGGTCACCCATCATATTACTGCTCTCGCCCAAGCACGCTTAACTGAAGAGTTATCATGGGATCTAGTGTTGTGCGTCGCCCTGGAGATTTGCCATAAATTGTGCTCATGCGGAACTTCGTACATGCCACAATAAGGCTTGAAATATCAGAGATCGACCTAGATGTACTGCGGCTCATCATCGTCGTCATCGCCCGCGTAGATCTTTCCGGATTGGGGTCATCATGGCGAATCAGACGATCGTGCGTGAGGTTATGGCGATTTTCGCGGCCTCCGCACGAAATGCGTGAATCAGTAGCGTGAGCCTTACGGGTCGTGTTTTTCAGTCTGAGGCATCCCGTCAATAACGTTTTCAAAGTCGATTGTCGAGTTCTCCGATGTCAACGATAAAATGAAATAAAAAATGAAATAAAATGAGCGACATCCACAAATGGTTCAACGATGACTTCAGGATGTCATTACGATATTGCTCTCATGCCGCTCGAAGGGTTCTCATGATGTCTTTGGTATCTCGCGCGTTTGAGATTTTATTATGCTCATGTGGAACCCGTGTGCCAGTGAAGCTTGAACAAGCCAAATCGTGTCGTGTCACATTAGATATGCGGCTCATTTGGCGTCGTCAGAGATCTTTCCAGATTGGGGTCATAACGGTGAATCGGACGATCGTGTGCGAAGTTATCGCAATTTTTGTGCGGCTTTCACAGGAGATGCGCGGATCAGCTATATGGGCCCACCGCTCGTGTTTTTCAATCCGAGGCATCCCATCGACAATTTCGCAATTGATCGCCGAGTTCTCCAGTCGATAGTAAAATAAAATAAAAAAAGAAATAAAATGGGCGGCATCAAGTGTTCAACTCGGCGACTTCCCGAGGTCACCCATCAGATCTTGCTCTCTCACCCAAACGCTTAAGCGAAGAGTTCTCATGTGATCGGTGTCTTTGGTGTGTCGTGCCGTGGACATTTACCGCAAATTATGCTCATGCGGAACCCGTATGTGTCGCGCTAAGGCTTCGAAAATGCCAAAATCGGAGATACGGGTCCCTCTAGATGCCCGTTTGACACATTTGCGCGTCGTGCACTCCACGGAGATCTTTCCAGATTGGGATCATAATGGCGAATCGGACGATCGTGCGCGAAGTTACGGTGATTTTCGTGCCTCTGCGAGATCTGGATCGGTGCGCCGGGCGACTTCGTGTTTTTCGATTCAAGGCATCCCATCGATGACATTTTGGTCGATTTGAGTTCTATGACGCCAATGGTAAAATAAAATAAAAATAAATGAAAATAAAATGGGCGGCATCAACAGATGGTTCAACACAACGACTTCCCAAGAGGTCACCCATCATAGTATTGCTCTCGCCCAAGCACGCTTAATTGAAGAGTTCTCATGTGATATGGTGTGCTGGTGTGTGTGGTTGCGCCCGCTAGAGTGTTGCAGCAAATTGTGCTCATGCGGAACCCATTCGTGCCGCGGTAAGGCTTCAAACTAGCAAATGGAATAGGTTTCACTGAATCGCTGCGGCACATCAGGTGTCATCGCCCGCGGAGATCTTTCCGGATTAGGGTCATAATGTGAATCGGACGATCATGCGCAAAATTATGGTGATTTTCATGCGGCCTCCGATGCGGGAGATGCCATGGCCGCCTCATGTTTTCATTCTGAGGCATCCAATCAATGACGTTTTCAAAGTCGATCACCGAGTTCTCTGGTGTCAACGGCAAAATAAAAGAAAAATAAAAAGAAATAAAATGAGCGGCATCAATAGATTGTTCAACACGATGACTTCACACATCAGTATTGTATGCAAGCATGCTTAAATGAAGAGTTCTCATAAGATCGTGTGTTGGTACGGCCACTTTCTTGAGATCAAATTATGCTCATGCGGAACTTCGTCCATGCCACCGTGAACTAGCAATGAAATCTGGTCCCCATAATCGCTAACACATCTACGCATGCACCCTAGGTAAATCTTTGATTGGGATCATAATGGGAATTGGCGATTGTGCAGTTATGTGTGATTTTTGCGACCTCGCATGAGATGCACAGATCAGCCGCGTGGGCCCCACGGCTCATGTTTTTTAGTCTGAGACATCTCATCGATGACGTTATCGCAGTCGATTTTCGAGTTCTTCGGCGTCAACGATAAAATCAAATAAAAATAAAATGAAATAAAATGTGTGACATGAACAGATGGTTCAACGGCGACTTGTGGTCACCCATCAATCTTGCTCGCCCAATCACGCTTAATTGAAGAGTTCTCATGTGATCTGGTGTGTTGGTCCAGTCGCACTCGTTGGAGATTTGCATCAAATTATGCTCATGTAGAACCCGTCAGTGTCGTGGTAACACTTCGAACTAGCCAAAATGGAGATATGGGCATCTCTAGATTCTCCTACAGCACATTTGCGCGTCGCGCGTCCTGCAGAGATCTTTCTGGATTGGGGTCATAATGACGAATCGAATGATCGTGTGCGAAGTTATGGTGATTTTCGTGCAGCCTCCGCACAACACGGATCAACCGTGTGGGGCCGCACATCTAGTATTTTTTAATCTGAGGCATCCAATCGATGACGTTTTCGAAGTCAATCACCGAGTTCTCCACCGACAATGGTAAAATAAAATAAAAATAAAAGGAAATAAAATGGGCGGGATCAACAGTTGATTCAACACGATGATTTCCTAGGAAGTCACCCATCAAAGTACTCATCTCTCCCAAACACGCTTAACTGAAGAGTTCTCATGGGATCTGGTGTGCTGGTGCGGTCATTCCTATTGGATATTTGATGCAAAATAGCCAAAATCAGAGATATGAGTCTCGCCATCTTTATGGCTCATCATCTCGTCGTCTCACGAAGATCTTCCGGTTAGGGTCATAATGGAATCGGACTATCGCACGCAGTTATGGCGATTTTTGCGGCCTCCACATGAGCGCGGTCGATCAAGTGGGCCCCACGACTTCGTGTTTTTCGGTGCAAGGCATCCCCATCGACATTTTGGTGTCGATCGACTTCTCCGGCATCAACGATAAAATAAAAAATAAAAAAGAAATAAAATCAAGAGATGGTTCAACCACGATTTTGGGAGGTCACCATCATAGTCTTTGCTCACCCAAGCGCTTAAATGAAGAGTTCTCATGTGATGCGGTGTCTTTGGTGCGATGCGTTCGGAGATTTGTTGTAATTTATTTTCATCTGAACGTCCGTCGCGATAAGGTTTGAAATAGCCAAAATCGAAGATCGTGTCCGCTAGATCTGTGGCGCATTTCGCGCGTCATTTTTTGGATTGGGGTCATAATGGCGAATCGGACGATCTAGGGCGAAGTTATGGTGATTTCCGTGCGGCCTCCGCACGAGACGCTGCTCTTGCCCAAGCTCGTTTAACTAAGAGTTCTCATGGGATCTAGTGTCTTTGGTGCGCGCTGAAATCCACAAATTGTGCTCATGTGGAACTGTCCGTCTTTGCGGTAAATAGCCAAAATCGGAGATCTGAGTCCCGCCAGATCGCCTTTGGCATCTACGCATCGTCGCCCGTGAAGATCTTTCCGGTTGGGGTCATAGCCGAATCGGGCGATTTTGCGCCTTGCGAGGCGTGCGGATCAACCGCATGAACGGCTCATGTTTTCTAGTCGAGGAATCTCATGACGTTTGAGTCGATTGTAAAGTTCTCCATCAACGGTAAAATAAAATAAAATTAAAAGAAAATAAAATGGGCAGCATCAACAGATGGTTAAACTCGACGACTTTCGAGGAGGTCACCAATGATAGTACTACTCTCGTCCAAACACACATAACTTAAGATTTCTCATGAGACTTTGCTAGTAATCGTCACCAGAAATTTGCCATGCTCATGATGATCCGTCGTGGCGGTAAGGCTTAATTCGAAATGGGAGATCGGGTCTTCGCCCGTATCGCGTCGTTTTGCGTCGTCGCATGCGAGATCTTTCCAGATTGTGGTCATAATGGTGAATCGGACGATCGTGCCCGAAATTATGGTGATTTTCATGCATCCTCCACACGAGACGCGCAGATCAGCTAGTGGGCCACACGGCTCATATTTTTTAGTACGAGGCATCCCATTTGCGACATTATCGAAGTCGATCACCGACTTCCGGAACCTGGTACCAATTGTGCTCATAAAATGGGGCGGCATCAATAGATGGTTCAACACGATGACTTCGAGGTCACCCATCATATATCTTGCTCAACGCTTAACGAAGAGTTCTCATGGATCGTGTCTTTGATGCGGTCGCTGATTTGCCACAAATTATGCTCATGCAAACGTCGTGCCGCGATGGCTTGAATAGAAATCAGATCGGGTCCGAGATGTGCGGCCGCTCTACGCGTCGTCAGCGAGATCTTTTAGATTGGGGTCATATTGGCGAATCGTAAGATCGTGCGTGAAGTTATGGCGATTTTCGTATGGCCTCCACACGAGATGCGGATCAACGTGGGCTCGGTTTTTTTGTCGAGGCATCCCATCGATGACATTTTGAGTCGATCTCCGAGTTCTCAGCATCAATGGTAAAATAAATAAAAATAAAGAAATAAAAATGCGGCATCACAGATGGTTCAACGATGACTTCCGAGGTCACATCATAATCGCTCACAAGCGCAAGCATGAAGAGTTCTCATGATGCTGTGTGCGTCGCGAGATTTTGCCAAAATTTGTGCTCATGCAAACCGTCGCTAGGGATTCTAAATAATCGAATCTGTGGATAGATGCTCTGCTCATCGTCGTGCACCCGCAGATCTTTTCGATTGGGGTCATAAATGGTGAATCGGATGATCGTGCTGAAGTTATGATGAATTTCATGCGGCCTCCACCGCGAGATCGAGATCGGTTGCATGGGCCTCTTGTTTTTCAGGCATCCCATCTACGATTTTGAGTCGATCATCAGTTCTCGGCGTCAAAAATAAAATAAAATAAAAAAATAAAATGGGCGCATCAATAGATGGTTCAACGGCGACTTCCCAGAGGTCACCCATCATAGTCTACTCTCGCTCGCTGCTTGAAGAGTTCTCATGGATATATAGTGTCTTTGAGCGTGCGCCGGAGATTTGCCAAATTATGCTCATGCGGAACACGTGCGTGTAAGGTGAAATAGCCAAAGAGATATGGGTCCGAGATGCACTTTCGCATGCGTCGTCGCCCGGAGATCTTTTGATTGGGGTCATAATGGTGAATGATGAGCGTGCATGAAGTTATGGCAATTGTGCTCCATGAGATGCGATTATGTGGGCCCACGACTTGTGTTTTCGATCGGCATCCATCTGAATTTTGAGTCGATCGAGTTCTCTCGCGTCAAGGTAAAATAAAATAAAATAAAGAAATAAAATGCATCATCAGAGATGGTTCAACGATGACTTCCAAAATGTCACCCATCATACTCGCTCGCAAATAGCGAAGAGTTCTCATATGGATGGTGTCTTGATGCGGCGTGCAGATTTGCCACAAATTACTTATGCTTGATAAATTGAACTAGCCAAAATCGGAGATATGGTCATAGATGTACTGCGGCACATCTGCGCATCATGCAGAATTTTGATGATTTTTGCTCCACGCGAGATCGTGAAGATGACCCGTGTGGACCTGTAATTTTTTTCAGGCATCCCATTCGATGTTTTGAGTCGATCTTGAGTTCTCTACAATGGTAAAATAAAATAAAAATAAAAGGAAATAAAATGGGCGATCATAGATGGTTCAACGACATGACTTCAGGAGGTCACCATCATAGTCTTGCTCACCAAACACTTAATTGAAGCGTTCTCATGGGATCTGGTGTGCTGGTGCGGTCGCGCCCATTGGAGATTTTTTACAAATTGTGCTCATGCGGAACACATTCGTGCTGTGGTAAGGCTTGAATGCGAAATCGGTGATCGCGCCGAAAATCTTTTGGCGATCGATGTCGTGCTATAGATCTTTCGGATTGGTCGTAATGGCAAATCAAGCGATCTTGTGTGGGCATCGCCAATTTTTGGTCGTGGCCTTCTCACAGGCGATCGAATTAAATGGGTGATAAATAGATGGTTCAACACGATGACTTTCAAGAGGTCACCCATCATAGTATTACTCGCAAGCATACTTAAAGAGTTCTCATGGGATTTGGCTTTGGTGTGGTCGCTCATAGATTTTTTTATAAATTATGCTCATCGAACCCGTCCATGCATGGTAAGGCTTGAAATAGCAAATCGGAATACGGTCCCGTGATCGCCTCACATCGCGCCCACCGAGATCTTTCGGATTGGGGTCATAATGGCGAATGGCGATGTGCAGCGTGGTTATGGTGATTTGGCGGCCTCCGCATGAATGCTGGATCCCGCGTGGCCCACATCTCATGTTTTTAGTCAAGGCATCCCATCGACATTTTGAGTCGATCACGAGTTCTCCGGCGTCGGGATAAAATAAAATAAAAATAAAAAGAAAATAAAATGGCGGCATCAACGATGGTTCCACGACGATGAAGGTCACCCATCATAGTCTTGCTCTCTCGCCAAACATGCTTGAAGAGTTCTCATGATCGGTGTGGTGGTGTGGTCACGGAGATTTGCGTTGCTCATGCGGAACCCGTCCGCGCAAGGCTTTTGAAATCGAAGATATGGGTCCAGATCGCGTTCACATCTGCGTGTCGCAGCGAAGATCTTTCCGGTTGGGGTCATAATGGCAATTGGGCGTGCGCATGAAGTTATGGCAATTTTGTGCGGTCCACATGAGCGCGTGGATCCCATGGGCCCCGACTCATGTTTTGTCGAGGCATCCCATCAACGATGTTTTGAGTCGATCGAGTTCTCCGCATCAAGGTAAAATAAAATAAAATAATAAGAAATAAAATGGGCGGCATCATGGTTCAACACGGCGACTTCCCAGAGGTCACCCATCATCTTGCTTCACCAACACGCTTAGCGAAAAAGTTCTCATGGATGTGTCTTTGGTGGGGCTCCCGTTGGAGATTTTGTAAATTTGCTCATGCGAACCCATCGTGCCTCGGTAAGGCTTGAAAATCGGAGATACATGTCCTGAGATCGCTGCCATCTCATGCGTCGTGCGCCCGAGATCTTTCATTGGGTCATAATCGGCGATCATGCGTGAAGTTATGGATTTATGCGGCTCCACATGAGGCGTGTGGGCGGTGGGCCCCGCGGCTCATGTTTTTCGTCCAGCATCCCATCGATGACATTTTGAGTCGATATCGAGTTCTCTAGCATCGGCGTAAATAAATAAAATAAAAAAAAAATAAAGGAAATAAAATGGCATCACGGATGGTTCAACCGATGACTTCCGAGGTCACCCATCATAGTCTTGCTCTCACCAAGCAGCGAAGAGTTCTCATGGATCGGTGTCTTGGTGCGGTGCTGGAGATTTGCAAATTGTGCTCATGGAACATGATTACCGCAAAGGCTTTGAAATAAATGAGATATAGGTCGGAGTCACATGCTATTGCGCGTCATCACCCAGAGATCTTTTTGGATTAGGGTCATAATGGATCATGATGTGCGAAGTTATGATTTTATGCGGCCTCCACAGATGCGAATCGCAGTATTACGCGTGTTTTCAGTCCGAGGCATCATCGATAATGTTTTGAGTTGATCGTAGTTCTCTGCATTAACATTAAAATAAAATAAAATAAAAGAAATAAAATCGGCATCAAGAGATGGTTCAACACGACGACTTCAGGAGTCACCCATCATAAAACTGCTCGCAGCGCAAAGAGTTCTCATGGATCTTGTGTGCGGTCGTGATTAGAGATTTTTTTGCAAATTATGCTCATGTGAAACCCGTCGTGCCATGGTAAGGCTTCAAATAGAAAATCGAGATATGTGTCCGGGTCGTCTGCGGCTCATCGCGTCGTCCCGCAGATCTTTCGGATTGGGGTCATAATGATCGATCGTGCGCAAGTTATGGCGATTTCGTGTGGCCTCCACGAGGCGTGGATCGCGTGGGCCACTCATGTTTTTTTTCAATCGAGGCATCCCATCGACATTTTGAGTCGATCTTGAGTTCTGGCGTGAACGATAAAATAAAATAAAAAAAAAATAAAATAAAATGGGGTTGCATAAATAGATGGTTCAACACGACTTCCGAGGTCACCCATCATATCTTGCGCAAGCAGCTTAGCGAAGAGTTCTCATGGGATCGGTGTCTTTAGTGGGGTCTTCTGGAGATTTACATAAGTGCTCATCGGAACACCATTAGTGAGAGCTTGAACGAAAAATCGAGATCGTGTCCGCCAGATGTGCTTTGGCCCATCACATCGACGTCGCGAGATCTTTCATTGGGGTCATAATGGTGAATCGGACGATGTGCGCAAGTTATGGCGATTTCCATGCGGCCTCCACCACGAATGACATGGGCACGACTCATGTTTTTTTTTCGAGGCATCCCCGATTTTGAAGTCGATCTTGAGTTCTCGGCGTCAAAATAAAATAAAATAAAATAAAGGAAATAAAATGGCGCATCAATAGATGGTTCAACACGATGACTTCTCGAGGTCACCCATCATAGTCTTGCTCGCCCAAGCTTAGCGAAGAGTTCTCATGGGATTGTCTTTGGTGCGTTGCGTCCAGAGATTTGTCATAAATGCTCATGCGGAACCATGCATACCACGATAAGTCTTGAAATAGCCTGGAATCAAGTCCTGCAGATGCGCTTTGCATCATCTCGTCTCCCCGCTAAAATCTTTCCATATTGGGGATAATGGGAGAATTCGTGATTCTTGACAGCGGTAAAATAAAATAAAAATAAGAAATAAAATAGGTGGTATCATATGTGGTTCAACACGGCGACCGAGGTCACCCATCATAATGCTCTCAGCACACTTAACAGAGTTCTCATGGGCGGTGTTTTGATGTGGTGCCCCGATTTTACGCAAATGTGCTCGAACCCGTTGTATCGATGAGCTTTGAATATAAAATAAATGCACAAATCTATAATCGTGCTCCCGGAGATATGGGTCATAATGAATCGGACGATAGTTCAACATGATGACTTCAGGTCACCCATCATAGTACTCAGCCCATGCATGCTTAAGCGAAGAGTTCTCATGGATCTTTGTGCGTCGATCGACGCGGAGATTTGTCACAAATTATGCTCATGGAACTTGTCCGTCGTAAAAAGCCGAAATAGAAATAGAGATGTCTGGTCACAGCCCCACGAGATCTTTTCCATTAGGGTCATAATGATGAATTGGATGATGATGCGTGAAGTTATGGCGATTTTGCGGCCTCCACTCGCGGATCACCCCACGGCTCTTGTTTTTTTAGTATGAGAGGCATCCATTGATGACATTTTAGTTCGAGTTCTACATCGGTAAAATAAAATAAAATATAAATAAATAAAATGGGTGGCATCAGATGGTTCAACGATGACTTCCAATCACCCATCATTGGAATGTTTCAGCACGCTTAAGCGAAGAGTTCTCATGAGATTTGTTGTCTTTGTGCGGTTGCGGAGATTTGCAAATTGTGCTCATGGAACATGTCCATACCGCGGTGGCTTCAAAATAGCCAAAATGAATCTGAGTCTCACCAGATGCGTCTTGGCTCTCATCGTGCCGTGGAGATCTTTAGATTGAGGTCATAATGGCGAATGGACGATGCGAAGTATGGATTTCGTGCGGCCTCCGCAGATGCGTGGATCATGCTCAAATCCCATGACATGTTTTCTCAAGCATCCCATCAATGACATTTTGAGTCGATAGTTCTCGGCGTCAATGGTAAATAAAAAATAAAAAAAGGAAATAAAATGGCGACATTAACATATGGTTTCAACACGGCGACTTCCCAGAGGTCACCCATCATAATCTTGCTCTCAAGCACAAACACTTAAGAGTTCTCATATTTGGTGTGCTTGGCGGTGTGATTTATCATGTGCTCTTTGAACCGTCGCGGTAAAGCTTCAAAATAAAATCGAATCGGGTCCCCAAATGTGCCTTTGGCACATCTGGTCGTCGCCCGCAGATCTTTCAATTGGGGTCATAATGCGAATCGGGCGATCGTGAAAGTTATGGTGATTTCCTTGCGGCCTCCAATTGTGTTTTTTGATCGAGCATCCCATCGATGACATTTTGAGTCGATCGCGAGTTCTCTCAACAATAAAATAAAATAAAATAAAAGGAAATAAAATGGCGGCATCAGATGGTTCACGATGACTTCAGAGGTCACCCATCATATCTTGCTCGCCAAGCATGCTTAGCGAAGAGTTCTCATGAATATGTGTGCTTGAGTGCGTCGCGCTTTGTGATTTGTGCTCATGTGGAACGTTCATGCAACGCGTAAGTTTTAAATAGCGAAATCAAAGATTAGGTCCCATATATCGCACAGCCATCTGGAGTGCTCCCGAGATCTTTCGATTGGGGTCATAATGGAATCCATGATCGTGCGTGAGTTATGGCAATTTTTGCTACCTCCACGAGATGGCGGATCGACCACATGGGCACGGCTCATGTTTTTCGATCGAGGCATCCCATCGACAACATTTTTGATCATGAGTTCTACGGCATCACGATAAAATAAAATAAAAATAAAATAAAATAAAATGGCAACATCATAGATGGTTCAACGATGACTTCCAGGTCACCCATCATAGTACTTCTCTCGAAGCAGCTTAAGCGAAGAGTTCTCATGGGATCGTGTTCGTGCGTGCTCGCTAGAGATTTTGCAAATTGTGCTCATCGGAACCATCCGTGCCACGGTAGATTGAAATAGCCAAATCGAAGATACGGGTCCCACCGATAATGCGGCTTGCGTCACACGTCATCTCGCCCCGCGGAGATCTTTTAGATTGGGGTCATAATGGTATCGACGGTGCCGAAGTTATGGATTTTCATGCGGCCTCCCACGAAGCGGGATCGGCCGCGTGGGCCCCATGGATTATATTTTTGTAGGCATTCCATCGAAGTTTTAGTCGTCGAGTTAAAATAAAATAAAAGAAAATAAAATGGCGGCATCAATAGATGGTTCAACCGACGACTTCAGAGGTCACCCATCATAGTATCTTATCGCCCAAGCATGCTTAACTGAAGAGTTCTTATGAGACATGGTGTGCTTCTGCAGTGGCGCCCGCTGGAGATTTGCCACATATTGTGCTCATGAACCCGTCATGCGCGGTAAGTCTTAGAAATAGATCGAAGATACAAGTCTGCATGCACACCTTTGCTCGCGTCGTCATACGAGGAGATCATTGGTTAGGCCTCCACACGAGGCCGCGCGGATCGTGCGTGGACCCGCTCTTATTTTTTTTGATCGAGCATCCCATTTATGACATTTTGATCGGTCATTGGGTTCAGCGTCGATGGTAAAATAAAATAAAATGCGGCATCATAGTTGATTCAACGATGACTTCCCAGGTCACCCATCATAGTGTTGTTGCTCGCGCACTCTTAAGCGAAGAGTTCTCATGGATGGTGTCTTTGATGCGGTCACCTGGAGATTTACCACAGATTGTGCTCATGTGGAACCCATCCATGCGGCAGTAAGGCTTGAATAGCAAATCGAGATACGGGTCCGGATTTCACATTGGCGCGCATCATGCCCAGGAGATCTTTTCGATTGGGGTCATAATGTTAAATGACAATCGTCGTGAAGTTATGATTTTTTCGTGGCCTCCACATGAGATACCGATCAGCGTGGGCGGCGACATATTTTTCGGTCAGCATCCATATGACATTTGTCGATCGTCGAGTTCTCCGTCATGATAAAATAAAATAAAATAAAAGAAATAAAATGGCGGCATCAATGATGGTTCAGGAGACTTCCGGGTCACAATATCTTGCTCTCGCAACTAGCGAAGAGTTCTCATGGCGGTATCTTTGGTGCGGCCATGGAGATTTTGCGCAAATTATGCTCATCGGCACCCATCCGTGCGCAAAGGCTTCAATAGCGAAATCAGAATCGGTCCCCGATGTGCTTACACACTATATCTGTCGTGCACCGGAGATCTTTCGATTGGGGTCATAATGGTGAATCGACGATCATGCTGAAGTTATGGCAATTTCCGTGGCCCGCAGCGAATCAATCGCGTGGGCCCCCCATATCGTGATCGAGGCATCCATCGATGACTTTTGGAGTCGATTATCGAGTTCTCAGCGTCAACGTTAAAATAAATATAAATAAAAAAATAAAATGGTGGCATCAATAGATGGTTCCACGACGACTTCGGAGGTCACTCATCATAATCTTTCTCTCAAGCATGCTTAAGCGAGTTCTCATGGATGGTGTCTTTGTGCGGCGTGCCTGGAGATTTTCGTAAATTGTGGTCATCTGAAACTCGTTTGTGTTGTGGTATGGCTTGAAATAGCGAGATCTGGGTCCGGTACTGCGGCTTTGCTCTACGTCGTGCCCTACAGTTCTTTCGGATTGGGGTCATAATGGTGAATCAGACGGTGTGATGATATGACGATTTTCGTGCGACCACCGCACGAGAGATAAATGGGAGCTCGTGTTTTTTTTTTGAGGCATCCCATCAGCGATATTTGGAGTCGATCTCAGTTCTCGTCACGGTAAAATAAAATAAAAAAAATAAAAAGAAATAAATTGGGCAACATCAGCAGATGGTTCAACGACTTCGAGGTCACCCATATAGTACTCTCGCCCAAACTTGCTTATGAAGAGTTCTCATATGATCGGTGTGCTGCGATGCGTCCACTAGAATTTGCGCAAATTATGCTGAACCCATCTATCTGCGATAAGGCTTTGAAATATCATAATCGAATAGGTCCCACCAGTCTTTTGCACATTTACATCGTCATGCCCGAGATCTTTCAATTGGGGTCATAATGGAAAATCGAATGATTGTGCGCGATGTTATGGTGATTTTCGTGCGGCCTTGACGAGATCGTAGATCGGAGCGTGGGCCCCATCGTGTTTTTTTTTTAGTCGAGGCATTCCATCGATGATATTTTGAGTCGATTCAGTTCTCCGGTGTCATGGTAAAATAAAATAAAATAAAAGAATAAAATGGCGCATCAATAGATGGTTCAACACGACAACTTCTCAAGAAGTCACCCATCATAGTACTACTCTCGCCAAAGCACGCTTTGTTGGAGAGTTCTCATGTGACCTGGTGTGCTTGTGTAGTGGCGCCCACTGAAAATTTGCCACAAATTGTGCTCTTGTGGAACCCGTCCGTGCCGCGATAAGTTTTTGAAATAGCCAAAATCGGAGATACGGGTCCTAGATCGCATCTAGCGTCGTGCATGAGATCTTTTGGTTAATCATAATGGCGGGTCGGACAATCGTGCTGACTTATGGCATTTTTGCGCCTCCATCTGAACACGGATCCCACATGGGCCCAACGATTCATGCTTTTCAGTCCGAGGCATCCCATCAACAACATTTTCGGAGTCGGTCGTCGAGTTCTCCAACGTCAATGATAAAATAAAAATAAAAGGAAATAAAATGGGAAGGATCAACAGATGGTCAACATAACGACTTCCAGGTTACCCATCATATATCTTGCTCTCTCCAAACACGTTAGCGAAGAGTTCTCATGAGGTGTGTCTTTGTGCGGGGAGATTTTTCGTAATTATGCTCATGCGGAACCCGTCATCAGGTACATCTAGCGTCAAATAGTAGAAATCGAGATATGTCAGATCGTCGCGCACATCTACACGTCGTGCACCCCGCAGAGATCTTTCCGGATTGGGGTCATAATGGCGAATCTAACGATGGTGCGTGAAGTTAGGCGATTTTGTATTGCGGCACACCGGTCATATTTTTTTTGTCGAGGCATCCCATCGATGACATTTTTGGAGTCGATCGCTGAGTTCTCCGACGTCAACGGTAAAATAAAATAAAAAGAAAAGGAAATAAAATAGGTGGCATCAACAGATGGTTCAACACGATAACTTCCTAGGAGGTCACTCATCATAGTACTGCTCTCGCCTAAGCACCCTTAACTGAAGAGTTCTCATGTATTCTAGTGTGCTGGTGCGGTCGCGTCGGAGATTTGCACAAATGCTCATGCGGAACCAGTGCCCTTGAGCTTGAAATAGCGAAATCGAACATGAGTCCCATGATTCGCCTTGACGCCGCATCATCGCCCCGCGGAGATATTTCCGGATTGGGGTCGTAATGGCAAATCGGACGATCGTGCGCGAAGTTATGGCGATTTCCATGCGACCTACACACGAAGCGTGGATCAGCGCGCATGGCTCGTGGTTTTGATTCGAATCCCATACAATGTTTTCGAAGTCGATCGTCGAGTTCTCCGACGTCAACGATAAAATAAAATAGAAATAAAAGGAAATAAAATGGCGAATCAGAGATGATTCAACACGATGACTTCCAGGAGGTCACCCATCATAAGTATTGCTCTCGCCAAGCTGTTCGAAGAGTTCTCTTGGGATCGGTGTCAGTGCGATGCGCATTTGGAGATTTGCCACAAATTATGCTCATGTGGAACCCATTAGGTAATGCGTGGTAAGGCTTCAAAATAGGTGAAATCGAGATCGAGTCCATAAAGTTATGGCAATTCCTTGAGATGCGCGGATCACCGCGTGGGCTCCGCTCATGTTTTTTTTAGTCCAATCATCCCATCTACAATATTTTGTAGTCGATCTTGAGTTCTCCGGTGTGAGCAATAAAATAAAAATAAAGGAAATAAAATGGCGGCAGATGGTTCAACGACGACTTCCTAGGATGTCACCCATCATATGCTCTTGCTCTCGCCCAAGCACATAGCACGAGTTCTGTGATCGGTGTCTTTGTGGTCTCATGGAGATTTCCAAATTGTGCTTATGTGGAACCCATCCGTGACGATGGCTTCAAAATAAAAAATCGAGATACGGTCTCGAAATGCATCTTTAGCCCATATGCACGATGTGTGCCTCGCGAAAATCATTCCGGATTGAGGTCATAATGGCGAATCGGACGATCGTACGTAAAGTTATGGCGATTTCCATGTGGTCTCCACACGAGACGCGCGGATTAGCTGTGGGGCCCCCACGTCTCGTATTTTTCAGTCTAAGGCATCCCATCGACGATGGTTTAGGAGCTGATCACCAAGTTTCATCAGCGCCAATGACAAAATAAAATAAAAATAAATGAAAATAAAATGGATGACATTAATAGACGGTTCAACACGATGACTTCTCTAGAGGTCACCCATCATATCTTGTGCTCGCAAACATGCTTAGCGAAGAGTTCATGTGATTTTTGTGTTGCTGCGGTCGCGCCCGTTAGAGATTTATCACAATTATGCTCATGCGAAACCATGTGCCGGTAAGGCTTGAACTAGCCGATCTCGATGATCGTGTTCAGATGCTTCATCATCTCGTGTGCCAGATTTCTTTCCGAATTGGGGTTATAATGGTGAATATGATGATCGTGTGCGAACTTATCGCGATTTTTGTGCAGCCTCCACACAAGACGCGGATCAATCGCGTGGGCCCCAAGGCTCATGTTTTTCAGTCCGAGGTATCCCATCGATGACATTTTCGGAGTCAATCGTCGAGCTCTCCACCGTCAATGATAAAATAAAATAAAAATAAAAAAATAAAATGAGCGGCATCAATTGATGGTTCAACACGACGACTTCCTAGGAGGTCACCCATCATAGTACTGCTCTCTCCCAAGCACACTTAAATAAAAAGTTCACATGTGATCGGTGTCTTTGGTGCGGTCACCGGAGTTTGCCATAAATTATGCTCATGCGGAACGTGCATTGCCACACTAAGGCTTGAAATAGCCAAAATCGAGATCGGGTCCGCCGGATCTTTTAGCTGCGGCGTGGTCGTCACGACCCGCGAGATCTTTTCGGTTGGGGTCATAATGGTGAATCGGACGATTGTGCGTGAAGTTATGGCAATTTTGGTGGCCTCCATTCCATCGGCCGTGACGGCTCATATTTTTCTCGAGGCATCCCATCTACAACATTTTGAGTCGATCGAGTTCTCCGACATCAATGAAATAAAATAAAAAAATAAAATAAAAGAAAATAAAATGTCATCAGCGGATGGTTCACGACGACTTTCGAGCTCACACATCATGCCGCCTCGCCAAGCACGCTTAAGCGAAGAGTTCTTATGTGATCGGTGTCTTTGGCTGCGGTCGCCCGAGATTTGCTAAATTGTGCTCATGGAACCCATCCGTCGCTGACAAGGCTTGAACTAGCGAAATCGAGAGATCGTGTCCGCCAGATGTGCAATTTGGCCCATCGCCGCGTCGAGCGGAGATCTTTCCGGTGGGGTCATAATGTGAATCGGGATCATGTGCAAAGTTATGGCGATTTCCATGCGGCCTCCACGACATGTGGATGCTACATGGGCACGACTCATGTTTTTTTTTGTCGAGGCATCCCATCAATAACGTTTCGATGAGTTCTCCGTGTAAAAGTAAAATAAAATAAAATAAATGGAAATAAAATGTGCAGCATCAATAGATGGTTCAACACGATGACTTCTCTGGAGGTCACCCATCAATCTTGCTCTCCGCAAACTGCGAAGAGTTCTCGGGATGGTGTCTTTGTGCGGTCGTCCATTGGAGATTTGTCATAAATTGCGCTCATGCGGAACCCGTCTGTACGACGATAAGTCTTCGAAATAGCCATTGGATATCTGAGTCCTGAGATCGCTTTTTCGCTCGCATCGTGCTCCCCGCTAAAATCTTTCCATATTGGGGACCTAATGGTGAATCGGAGTCGATCCTAGAATTCTTCGGCATCAACAGTAAAATAAATTAAAAATAAGATGAAATAAAATAGGTGGTATCATAGGTGGTTCAACACGACGACTTCTCAGGAGGTCACCCATCATAATACAGCTCTCGCCCAAGCACACTTAACTGAAGAGTTCTCATGGGATCTGGTGTGTTGATGTGGTCGCCCCCGCTGGAGATTTTCTGCAAATTGTGCTCTTTAGGAACCCGTTAGGTACTCTGATAAGGCTTTGAACTAGCAAAAATATCTCGGGACCTTAGATGCACTGTGCACATCATAAGTCGTGCTCCCCGTGGAGATTTTTTCGGATTGGGGTCATAATGACGAATCGGACGATCGTGCGCGAACATATGGTGATTTCGTGTGGCTCACACGACACGCGGTCGATCCGTGGGCCCCCGCTCATGTTTTCAATCGACGCATCCCATCAACGGCGTTTTGAGTCGATCGCCTCGTTCCTAAAATAAAATAAAATAAAATAAAATGGATGGGTGCAAGAGATGGTTCAACACGATGACTTCTGGTCATCAAAATATCTTCTCGCCCAATCGCTTAAGCGAAGAGTTCTCATAGGGATGCGTGTGTGCGGTCCGTCATTGGAGATTTATCATAAATTGCGCTCATGCGGAACCCGTCTGTACCACGATAAGTCTTCGAAATAGCCGAAATTGGAGATACGAGTCCTGCTAGATGCGCTTGTCGCACATCTGTGCGTCGTGCTCCCAGCTAAAATCTTTCCATATTGGGGACCTAATGGTGAATCGGAGTCGATCCTAGAATTCTTCGGCATCAACAGTAAAATAAATTAAAAATAAGATGAAATAAAATAGGTGGTATCATATGGTGGTTCAACACGACGACTTCTCGGAGGTCATATCTGACTCTGCACATAGCGAAGAGTTTCTCATGGGATCTGGTGTGTTGATGTGGTCGCCCCCGCTGGAGATTTTCTGCAAATTGTGCTCTTTAGGAACCCGTTCGTGCTACAGTAAGGCTTTGAACTAGCCAAAATCAGATATACGGGACCCACTAGATGCACCTGTAGCACATCTATAAGTCGTGCTCCCCGTGGAGATCTTTTCAGATTGGGGTCATAATGACGAATCGGACGATCGTGCGTGAAGTTATGGTGATTTCTGTGTGGCCTACACACGAGACGCGCAGATCAATCACGTGGGCCCCACGGCTCATGTTTTTCAATCTGACGCATCCCATCAACGATGTTTTCGGAGTCGATCGCCGAGTTCCTCAGCTTTAACGGTAAAATAAAATAAAAATAAAATAAAATAAAATGGGCGTGCAAGAGATGGTTCAACACGATGACTTCTCAAGAGGTCATCCAAAATATCTTGCTCTAATCACTTCGAAGAGTTCTAATGGGATTTGGTGTGTTGGTGCGGTCGCCCCCGTTGGAGATTTTTAGCGTGCTCATGAAACTCCGTCTTTGCGGTAAGACTTGAACTAGCGAAATCGGAGATACTGACCCAGATCGCCCAGCGGCGTATGCGTCGTCGCCCGTGGAGGTCTTTCTGGATTGGGGTCATAATGGCGAATCGGACGATCATGCATGAAGTTATGGCAATTTTCTTGTGACCTCCACACGAGACGCGCGGATCAGTCGCGTGGGCCCCACGGCTCGTGTTTTTCTGTCTGAGGCATCCCATCAACGATGTTTTCGGAGTCAAACTCCGAGTTCTTCGGCATCAACGATAAAATAAAATAAAAATAAAAGAAAATAAAATTGGCGGCATCAACAGTTGGTTCAACACGACGAATGCCCAGGAGGTCACCCACCATAGTATTGCTCTCGCCCAAGCACTCTTAACTAAATAGTTTTCATAGGATATGGTGTGCCAATGCGGTCGCACCCGCTAAAGATTTGCCGCAAATTGTGCTCATGTCGAACCCGTTCGTGCTGCGGTATGGCTTCGAACTAGCCAAAATCGGAGATACGGGTCCCGCCAGATGCACTTGTGGCACATCTGCGCGTTGTGCGCCCCATGGAGATCTTTTCAGATTGAGGTCATAATGGCGAATCGGACGATCGTGCACGATGTTATGGTGATTTTCGTGCAGCCTCCACACAAGACGCACGGATCAAGAGTGAGCTGTGGTGTTTTGATCGATGCATCCCATCGACGATGATTTTGGAGTTAACGGTAAAATAAAAAAAAAAAAATAGAAATAAAATGAGTGGCATCAATAGATGGTTCAACGATGACTTCAACAAGGTCACCCATCATAGATCGTTCTTACCCAAACGCTTAATTGAAGAGTTCTCATGGATCGGTGTCTTTGTGCGGTCTGCCGCTAGAGCTTTGCCAAAATTGTGCTCATCAACCCGTGTGTGCCGCGGTAAGGCTTCCAACTAGCCGAAATCAGAGATATGTGTCCGAAATCACATCGGCACGCTGGCGTCGTCGCACCCCAAGAGATATTTCCGGATTTGAGTCATAATGGAGAGTCAGACGATCGTGCACTAAGTTATGGCGATTTAGTGAGGCCTCCACGAGATCGCATATCGTATGTGGCCACCGACTCTTTTTTTTCGAGGCATCCCATCGACGACGTTTTCAGACTTGATCGCGTAGTTCTCTGGCGACAACGAAAAAATAAAATAAAGATAAAAGGAAATGAAATGGACGAGATCAACAACACGATGACTTCCAGGAGGTCACCCATCATAGTACTGCTCTCGCCCAAGCATGCTTAACTGAAGAGTTCTCATGGGATCGGTGTCTTTGGTGCGATCCGCCCCGGAGATTTGCGCAAAATTGTCGATAAGGCTTCGAAATAGCCAAAGTCGAAGATATGATTCCTTCATGCTTCGGCTCATCGCGCCGTCGTCGAGATCTTTATTGGGTCATAATGGTGAATCGGATGATCGTGCACGAAGTTATGGTAATTTTCATGTGTCCTCCCCACAACATGCGCGAATCAGCCGCGTGGGCCCCACAGCTCTTATTTTTTAGTACGAGGCATCCTATCTACAACGTTTTTAGAGTCGATCACCGAGTTGTGCGGCGTCAAGGATAAAATTAAATAAAAATAAAAATAAATAAAATTGGCGGCATCAACAGTTGGTTCAACACGATGACTTCCCATGAGGTTACTCGTCATAGTACCGCTCTCGCCCAAGCACGCTTAATTGAAGAGTTCTCATGAGATCTGGTGTGCCGGTTCGGTCGCGCCCACTAGAGATTTGCCACAAATTGTAGTCATACGGAACCCGCACATGCCGCGGTGAGGCTTCGAAATAGCCGAAATCAGAAATACGAGTCCGTCAGATGTACTGCATCGCCGTCGTGCCCCAGATCTTTCCATATGTGGGACATAATGGCGGGTGGGCGATCGCGCGTGAAGTTATGGTGATTTTCGTGCGGCCTCGCATGAGGCAGATCAATGTGGGATGCCTGCCTATTATTTTTGATGCAGGTATCCCATCTCGCCCGAGTTCTCATTCTCACGGTAAAATAAAATAAAAAATAAATAAAATAAAATGGGTGGCTAAAATAAAATGGCGGCTTCAGATGGTTCAACCACGACTTGACTTTCGGTCACCCATCAGATCTTGCTCGCCCAGCTTAGGCGAAGAGTTCACATGGGATCTAGTGTCTTGAGTGTCGCAAGATTTCAAATTGTGCTCATCGAAACCGGTCGGTCGGCGATAAAGCTTGAAATAGAATTAGATCTGGTCCCGGAGATCTTTAGGATTGGGGTCATAATTGCGAATAGGGATCATCGAAGTTATGGCGATTTTTTCGTGCGACCTCAGACCGTGGATCAAAGCGTGCACGGCTTGTATTTTTTTCGAGGCATCCCATCTACAATATTTTGAGTTGATCGCCGAGTTCTTGATGTCAACGATACAAAAAATAAAATAAAGGAAAAAAATTGCGTCAATGATGGTTCATGGCGACTTAGGAGGTCACCATCATTGCTCTCGTCACAACATGCGAAAAGTTCTCATTGGATCGGTGTCTTTGTGCGGTCGCCGTTGGAGATTTTTTCATTGTGCTCTTCGAAACTTGTATGTGCCTCGGTAAGGCTTAAATAGTCAAAATCGAGATATATGTGTCCGTAGATGTACTGCGGCTCACGCGTATTACCGGAGATCTTTCCGTTGGGGTCATAATGGCGAATTAGATGATCATGATGTTGGCAATTTCCAGCGGCATCACGCATACATCGATTCGCGTGGGCCCCATGGCTCGTGTTTTTTCGGCATCCCATCGACATTTTGTCGATCATCAAGTTCTGGCGTCGGCGATAGATGGTTCAACACGATGACTTCCCGAGGTCACCCATCATAATCGCTCTCGTTAACGCGGAGAGTTATGATGTGATCTAGTGTGTTGTTGCGGTCACACCTGCTGGAGATTTGCTACAAATTATGTTCATTCGAAACTCGTACTAGCGGCGATAAGGTTTCGCCATTAGCCAAAATCAGAGATACGAGTCCCCCCAAATGCACCTGCAGCTCGTCTGCACGTCATGCGCCCCATGGAGATATTTCTGAATTGGGGTCACGATGGCAAATCAGACGATCGTGCACGAATTTATGGCGAGTTTCGTGCGGCCTCCACACGAGACGCACTGATCAGCCGCGTGGGCCACATAACTCATGTTTTTCAGTCCGAGAGATCCCATTGGCGGCGTTTTAGTCGATCCAAGTTCTCGGCGTCAGCGATAAAATAAAATAAAATAAAGGAAATAAAATGTGCATACGATGGTTTTAACGCGACGACTTCCGGAGGTCACCCATCATAATCTTTCTCGCAAGCTTGCTTAACTCAAGAGTACCCATGTGATGCGGTGTCTTTGAGGTCGCATCGAGAATTTGCCTCAAATTATGCTGTCAAAAGCCGTCGTGTCACGGTAAGGCTTTGAAATATCCGTAATCAGAGATACGGGTCCCGCTAGATGCTCCTTTGGCACATGTTTCATTATCTTTGCACATCAGACATTTTGAGTCAATTCTTTGAGTTCTCTCAACGGCAAATAAATAAAATAAAATAAAAAGAAATATAATGACTACATCAAATGGTTCAACATGGCGACTTCTAAGTGATCACCCATCATATCTTTCTCGAGCATGCTTAAGAGTTCTCATGGGATCGGTGTGGCTCTGCGGTGCTCCAGATTTGCTACAAATTATGCTATGTGGAACCCATCCGGTTACGATAAGACTTTGAAATAGCCGAAATCAGAGATACGTGTCCCGCTAGATGAGCCTACGGCTCATCTGCGTGACGTGTCCCTCGAGGATCTTTCCGGATTGAGGTCATAATGGAGAATCGGACGATCATGTGCGAAGTTATGGTCATTCCCTTGCAGCCTCCACACGAGACGTTCGGATTAGCCTAGTGGGACCCACGACTCGTGTTTTTAAGTCCGATGGATCCCATCGATGACATTTTCGGAGTCGATCTCCTAGTTCTCTCGCGGCAACGATAAAATAAAATAGAAATAAAATACATCAACAAATGGTTCAACGATGACTTCGAGGTCACCCATCATAATATTGTTCTCACTCAACGCATAGCGCGAATTCTCATAGGATCTGGTGTGCTGGTGCGGTCGCACCTGCTGGAGATTTGCTGCAAATTATGCTCATGTGAAACCCGTCCGTGCAGCGGTAAGGCATTAAAATAGCCGAAATCGGAGATGGGCCTTTGGCATTTATCTTCGCCTACAGATTGGGGTCATAATGGCAAATCGGACGATTGTGCACGAAGTTATGATAATTTTCATGTGCCCTCCACGAGATGCGGATCGATCGCGGCCCCAGCTCATATTTTCAGGTATCCCATCGACATTTTGAATCAATCACCGAGTTATGGCGTCGCGGTAAAATAAAATAAAAATAAAGGAATTAAAATGGCGGCATCAACAAATGGTTCAACCACGACCCTCCAGGAGGTCACCCATCGTATTGCTCTCGCCCAAACAGCAGAAGATTTCTCATGGGATCGGTGTCTTTGGTGCGGTCGCTCGTTGAGATTTGTGTAAATTCGTGCTAATGTGGAACGTCTGTCCCGCGATAAGGCTTTGAACTAGCAAAATTGAGATCTGGTCTTAGATGCTGCACTCATCACGTCATCGCCCGCGAGATCTTTCAGATTGGGTGAATGGCGATCGCCAAAGTTATGGAGATTTTCATGTGACATCCGCACGAGGCACGCGGATCAGTCGTGTGGGCCCCATGGCTCATTTTTTTCAGTCCAAGGCATCCCATCGACGACGTTTTCAGAGTTGATCGTCAAGTTCTCCGGCGTCAACGATAGATGGTTCAACACGATGACTTCTCAAGGTCACCCATCATAATCTTGCTCTCTCGCTAGCGAAGAGTTATGATGTGATCTAGTGTCTTGTGCGGTCCGCCCGGATTTGCAATTATACTCATTCGAAACTCATACTTTCCACGATAAGTTTTCGACGCCGAAATCGATCGGGTCCCTCAAATGCACCTACGGCTTCGTCAGCGTCATGCCCAGATATTTTCGGATTAGGGTCACGATGGCGAATTAGACGATCGTGCATGAATTTATGGTGATTTTCGTACGACCTCCACATGAGATGCATCGGTGATTGGGCCACTCGGAGCAGAGATCCCATCGATGACGTTTTTGTAGTTGATTGCCAAGTTCTCCGGCGTCAACGATAAAATAAAATAAAGGAAATAAAATGTGTGGTATTAGATGGTTTACGACGACTTCTCGAGGTCACCCATCATAAGTCTTGCTCCCTGCTTCGCTTGGCGAAGAGTACCCATATGATCACGGTGTCTGGCGGTCACATCCGGAGAGATTTGCCGCAAATTATGCTCATGGCGTCGTCGCGTAAGGATTGAAATAGCGTGTCGACTGAGTCTGTGCGTCGTCTTTGGCACATCTTCGCGTCTTGTGCCCCGCGGAGATCTTTCCAGATTGGGGTCATAATGGCGATTTCCATGCGGCCTCCAAACGAGATGCACGAATCAGCTGCGTGGGCCCCACAACTCATTTTTTTTCAGTTCGAGGCATCCCATCGACGATGTTTTTAGAGTCAATCGCCAACTTCTCTGGCGTCAACGGTAAAATAAAATAAAAATAAAAGAAATAAAATGGGCAACATCAGCGGATGGTTTACATTGATGACTTCGGAGGTCACCATCATAAATTCCATGCAAACACACGAGTTATCATAGGATTTTTCAATCTGAGACATCCCATCGATGACTTTTTCGAAGTCGATCGCCAAGTTTTTGGCGTCAGCGAGGTCCAAAACTCGACTTCGAAGGTTACCCATCATGGTCTTGCTTCTGCCCAGCAGCGCTTCGAAGAGTTATCGGAGGATCTCGACTTCCAGGAGGTTACCCATCGCGATGCTTGCTCTTCGAAGCACACTTACCTGAAGAGTTATCATAGGATCTCTGACTTCCCAGGAGGTTACCCATCATAGTACTGCTCTCGCCCAAGCACGCTTACCTGAAGAGTTATCATAGGATCTAGTATATTGGTGCTCTCACGCTCGCTGGAGATTTGCCGCAAATTATGCTCATCCAGAACTCGTCCATGTTGCGGTAAGACTTTGAAATAGCTGAAATCAAAGATATGGGTCCCGCTTGATGCATCTGCGGCACATCTGCACGTCATGCGCCCCACGAAGATCTTTCCGGATTGGGGTCATAATGGCGAATCAGACGATCGTGCGTGAATTTATATTGCCTCCACGAGCGTGCAGAGATAAAGTCTTGCTCTTGTTTTTCACTACGAGGCATGCCATCGACGACGTTTTCGGAGTCGATCTGCGAGTTCTCCGGCATCAACGGTAAAATAAAATAAAAATAAAATGGGCAAAATCAACAGACTTAGTAGGATGTCACCCATCATAGTACTGCTCTCACCCAAGCACGCTTAACTAAAGAGTTCTCATGTGATCTAGTGTCTGTGCGGTCGTCCTTGGAAATTTGCGCAATTATCATGTGGAACTTACTTGCAGCGGAAGGTTTCGACCATGAGATACGGGTCACGCCAAATGCACCTCCAGCTCATCTACGCGTCGTGCGCCTCGCGAAGATATTTCTGAATTGGGGTCATAACGGCGAATCGGACGATCGTGCACGAATTTATGGTGATTTTCGTACGGCCTCCTAATGAGACGCATGGATCAATTGCGTCGGCCCCACGGCTCGTATTTTTCAGTATGAGGCATACCATCGACGACGTTTTCGGAGTCGATCGTTGAGTTCTCCGGCGTCATGGTAAAATAAATAAAATAAAATAAAATAGGCGACGCCAACAGATGGTTCAACATGATGACTTCTCACGAGTATCAGCCACGTGGGCCTCACGGCTCATATTTTTCAGTATGAACCCTCTCATCGACGATATTTTCAATGTTGATTTTCAAGTTCTCCGGCGTTAATGATATAATAAAATAAATATAAAAGGAAATAAAATGGGCGGTAACGAGACATGGTCACTCATCATAATACTACTCTCACCTAAGCGCGAAGAGTTCTCATGTGATCTGTTGTGTTGTGCGATCCATCGTTGGACATTTGCAATTTATGCTTATAGAACCCATTCGTGTCACGGTAAGGCTTGACAGCCAAAATGGAGATACATGTCTCACGGATGTGCCGGCACATCTACGCATCATCGCACCAGATCTTTCGAGGATTGGGGTCATAATAGCGAATTGGACAATTGTGCGTGAAGTTATGGTGATTTTTGTGGTGCACTATGAGAGCGGAGAGTGCGTGTCATAGTGACAATCACGAGGCATCCAATCGATGATGTTTTCGGAGTCGATGATCGAGTTCTCCGGCGTCAACTGTAAAATAAAAAAATATAAATGAAAATAAAATGGGCGACATCAACAGTTGGTTCAATATGATGACTTCCAAGGAGGTCACCCATCATAGTACTGCTCTTGCCCAAGCACGCTTAACTGAAAGAGTTCTCATGGGATAAGGTGTGCTAGTGCGGTCGTGCCTGTTGGAGATTTGACACAAATTGTGCTCATCCGGAACCAGTTCGTGCCACGATAAGGCTTAAAAATAGCTGAAATCATATATATGGGTCCCGCCAGATAGGCCTGCGGCACATCTGTGCGTCATGTGCCCCGCGGAGATCTTTCTGGATTGAGGTCATAATGGCGAATCGGACGATCATTCACAAAGTTATGGTGATTTCGTCTTTGCTATGCACGAGTCATCGGATCCCACTACACATGTTTTTGATCTAGCATTCCATCAATGATGTTTTCACAGTCGATTGCCAAGTTCTCTAGCGTGAATGGTAAAATAAAATAAAACTAAAAGGAAATAAAATGGGCGATATCAACAGACGGTTCAACACGACGACTTCCCAGGAGGTCACCAATAATAGTACTGCTTTCGCCCAAGTACGCTTAACTGAAGAGTTCTCATGAGATCTGGTGTGCTCATATGGCCGTGCCTGTTGGAGATTTGATGCAAATTATGCTCATTGAACGTCTGTACCGGTAAGATTTCAAAATCGAAATCGAGAAATAAGGGTCCGCAGATGGCTCGACACACATCTGCGCATCATGCGCCCCATGCAGATCTTTCTAGATTAGGGTTATAATAGTGAATTGAACGATCGTGCGAGAAGTTATGGTGATTTCCGTGCGGCCTCTGCACGAGTCGCGTAGATCAGCCGCATGGGCCCCACGGCTCGTGTTTTTCAGTCCAAGGCATTCCATTAACAACATTTTCGCAGTCAATCGTCGAGTTCTCCGGCGTCAACAGTAAAATAAAATAAAAATAAAAAGAAATAAAATAGGCGACATCAACAGATGGTTCAACACGACTTCTTAGGAGGTCACCCATCATAGTACTGCTCTCGCCCAAGCACGCTTAACTGAAGAGTTCTCATGGGATCTAGTGTATTGGTGCGATCGCACCCGCTGGAGATTTGCCACAAATTGTGCTCATGCGGAACTCGTACGTGCCACAATAAGCCTTTGAAATAGCAAAATCGAGATCTGAGACCGCCCGGATGTATGGCTCGCTCATCGTCGTCGCCCCGCGATCTTTTGGTTGGGGTCATCATGGCGAATCGAGCGATCGCATGAGGTTATGGCGATTTTTGTGGCCTCGCCGCGCGTGAATCAGGAGCGTGAGCCTTACGGGTCGTGTTTTTCAGTCTGAGGCATCCCGTCAATGACGTTTTCAAAGTCGATTGCCGAGTTCTCCGACGTCAACGATAAAATGAAATAAAAAATGAAATAAAATGAGCGACATCCACAAATGGTTCAACACGATGACTTCCTAGGATGTCAGCCATTATAGTATTGCTCTCGCCTAAGCATGCTTAGCTGAAGGGTTCTCATGGGATCTGGTGTGCTGGTGCTATCGCGCCCGTTTGAGATTTTTCGCAAATTGTGCTCATGTGGAACCCATCGTATGCGGTGAAGCAAACAAGCGAAATCGGTGATACGTGTCACTAGATATACTACGGCTCATTTTACCGTCATGCGCGAGATCTTTCAGTTGGGGTCATAACGGTGAATCGGACGATGGTAATGAAGTTATCGCAATTTTTGTGCGGCTTTCATAGGAGATGCGCGGATCAGCTATATGGGCCCACCGCTCGTGTTTTTCAATTCGAGGCATCCCATCTACGATAATTTCGCAATTGATCGCCGAGTTCTCTAGCGTCAATAGTAAAATAAAATAAAAAAAGAAATAAAATGGGCGGCATCAACAAATTGTTCAACGCGACGACTTCCCACGAGGTCACCCATCATAGTACTGCTCTCACCCAAGCACGCTTAACTGAAGAGTTCTCATGTGATGCGGTGTCTGTGTGTGGTTGCTGGACATTTCATAAATTGTGCTCATGCGGATCCCGTATGTGTCGCGCTAAGGCTTCGAAAATGCCGAAATCGGAGATATGGGTCCCTCTAGATGCCCATTTGACACATTTGCGCGTCGTGCACCCCACGGAGATCTTTCCAGATTGGGATCATAATGGCGAATCGATCGTCGCGTGATCTGTGATTTTCGTGCCTCTACGCGAGATCACTGGTCAGCGTGGGCGACCACGACTTCGTGTTTTGATTCAAGGCATCCCATCGCGGCGACATTTTGGTCGATTCTGAGTCTATGGCAATGGTAAAATAAAATAAAAATAAATGAAAATAAAATGGGCGACATCAACAAATGGTTCAACACAACGACTTCCTAAGATGTCACCCATCATAGTATTGCTCTCACCCAAAGACGCTTAATTGAAGAGTTCTCATGTGATTTGGTTTGCCGGTGTGTGCGGTTGCGCCCGCTAGAGTGTTGCAGCAAATTGTGCTCATGCGGAACCCATTCATCATGGTAAGGCTTCAAACTACAAAAAAATGGAATCAGTTTCACTAGATCGCGCAAATCCGGTGTCATCGCCAGATCTTTCGGATTAGGGTCATAATAGCGAATCGGGATCATGCAAAATTATGGTGATTTTCATGTGGCCTCCGTAGGAGACGCGTGAATCGGCCGCGTGGGCCGCACGGCTCATGTTTTTCATTCTGAGGCATCCAATCAATGACGTTTTCAAAGTCGATCACCGAGTTCTCTGGCGTCAATAGCAAAATAAAAGAAAAATAAAAAGAAATAAAATGAGCGGCATCAACAGATTGTTCAACACGATGACTTCCTAGGAGGTCACACATCATAGTATTGTTGTCACCCAAGCACGCTTAAATGAAGAGTTCTCATAAGATCTGGTGTGTTGGTGCGGCCGCGCCTGCTAGAGATCTGCCGCAAATTATGCTCATGTGGAACTCGTCCATGCCACGGTAAGGCTTTGAACTAACCGAAATCGAAAATACGGGTCCCGCAAATGCCGCTACGACACATCTACGCATCGTGCACCCTAGGTAAATCTTTCTGATTGGGATCATAATGGGGAATCGGACGATTGTGCACGAAGTTATGGTGATTTCCATGCGGCCTCCGCATGAGATGCACAGATCAGCCGCGTGGGCCCCACGGCTCATGTTTTTTAGTCTGAGGCATCTCATCGATGACGTTATCGCAGTTGATTTCGAGTTCTTCGGCGTCAACGGTAAAATCAAATAAAAATAAAATGAAATAAAATGTGCGACATCAACAGATGGTTCAACCGGCACTTCGGTGGTCACCCATCAAATCTTTGCTCTTCCAATCGCTTAATTGAAGAGTTCTCATGTGATCGGTGTCTTTGGTCGGTGCTTTTCGTTGGAGATTTACAACAAATTATGCTCATGTAAAAATGGAGATATGGGCCTCTCTAGATTCACCTGCAGCACATTTGCGCGTCGCGCGTCCTGCAGAGATCTTTCTAGATTGGGGTCATAATGACGAATCGAACGATCGTGCGTGAAGTTATGGTGATTTTCGTGCAGCCTCCACACAACATGCGCGGATCAACCGTGTGGGGTCGCACATCTAGTGTTTTTTAATCTGAGGCATCCAATCGATGATGTTTTCGAAGTCAATCACCGAGTTCTCTAGCGATAATGGTAAAATAAAATAAAAATAAAAGGAAATAAAATGGGCGAGATCAACAGTTGATTCAACACGACGATTTTCTAGGAAGTCACCCATCAAAGTACTCATCTCTCCCAAGCACGCTTAACTGAAGAGTTCTCATGGGATCTGGTGTGCTGATGCGGTCGTGCCTATTGGAGATTTGATGCAAAATAGCCGAAATCGGAGATACGAGTCCCGCCAGATCTTTATGGCTCATCTACCGTCGTCGTCTGAAGATCTTTCGGTTGGGTCATAATGGCGAATCGGACTGTCGTGCGCGAAGTTATGGCGATTTTCATGCGGCCTCCACACGAGGCGCGCAGATCAGTCAAGTGGGCCCCATGACTCGTGTTTTTCAGTCCAAGGCATCCCATCGATGACATTTTCGGAGTCGATCGCTGACTTCTCCGGCATCAACGGTAAAATAAAAAAATAAAAAGAAATAAAATGGGAGGCATCAAGAGATGGTTCAACACGACGATTTCCCAGGAGGTCACCCATCATAGTGCGGCTCTCGTCCAAGCACGCTTAAATGAAGAGTTCTCATGTGATGGCGGTGTCTTTGGTCGCGTTCGAGATTTGTCGTAAATTGTGCTCATGCGGAACCATCTTGCGATAAGGTTTGAAATAGCTCGAAGATCGTGTCCACTAGATCGCTATGGCGCATTTCGCGTCATCGTCCGCGAAGATTTACGGATTGGGGTCATAATGGCGAATCGGACGATCAAGGGCGAAGTTATGGTGATTTCCGTGCGGCCTCACAGATGCCGCGGATCGACTCTGAAATTTTACTGTGTTTGTCGGTCGAGCATCCCATTGGCGACATTTTGAGTTGATCACTGAGTTCTCTGTCAATTGTAAAATAAAATAAAATAAAATAAAAAAATAAATGGGTCAATTGATCGTTCAACACAATGACTTCTTAGGAGGTCACCCATCATAGTACTGCTCTTGCCCAAGCTCGTTTAACTAAGAGTTCTCATGGGATCTAGTGTCTTTGGTCACGGTGTGAAATCGCCACAAATTGTGCTCATGTGAAACACATTACTGAGGTAAAAAATAGCCAAAAATCGAATCTGAGTCCATGAATCGCCTTTGGCGATCTACATCGTCGCCCGTGAAGATCTTTCAGTTAGGGTCATAATGATAATCGGGCGATTTTGTGTGGCCTTAGCACGAGACGTGCGGATCAACCGCATGGGCCCCACGGCTCATGTTTTCTAGTCTGAGGAATCTCATCGACGATGTTTCGGAGTCGATTGTAAAGTTCTCTGGCATCAACGGTAAAATAAAATAAAATTAAAAGAAAATAAAATGGCGTATCAGCAGATGGTTAAACTTCGGCGACTTTTGGTCACCAATGATAGTATTACTCTCGAACACACATAACTTAAGATTACATGGGTAATCCGTTGAATTAGCCGAAATCGAGATACGGGTTCGCCATACGCACCGGCTCGCTTTCGCGCCACCGAGATCTTTCCATTGTGGTCATAATGGCGAATATCGCTGCTCAAATTATGGCGATTTTCATGCATCCTCCACAGATGCGCACGGTGGGCCTACTTGTATTTTCAGTGAGGCATCCCATTCATTATCAAGATCGCCAACTTCTCCGACATCTACTATAAAATAAAAAAATAAATAAAAGGAATTAAATGGGATCAATAGATGACAAAGATGACTTTATCACCCATCATAGCTTAATCTTTACCAAGAGTTCTCGTAGATTCATTTTCGGAGATTGAAGTGTCATGGGATGACAGAATGTGACGGAGATCGCGGCGTGAAGCATATTTTACGATGGATTTATCAGATGCCAGCGCATGGGCCGACTTGTGTTTTCACCGGCATCCCATCAAGTTCTCCGGCATCAACAAAAAAATAAAATAGAAATAAAGGAAATAAAATGGGGGCGGCATCAATAGATGGTTCAACACGACGACTTCCCAAGAGGTCACCCATCATATTCTTTCGCCAAGCTCGCTTTATCAAGAGTTCTCATGGTGTGGCGCGTCACCGGAGATTTACCACAAATTATGCTCATGCGGAACCCGTACGTGCCACTATAAGGTATCGAAATAGCCAAAATTGGAGTAATGGGTCCCACGAGATGCACCGCACTCATGCTGGCGCGCCCATGGAGATCTTTCCGATTGGGGTCATAATCGAATCGATGAACGCATGAAGTTATAATTCCGTGCCTCCGCATGAGACGCGATTAGCCACGAGACCCACGCTTTTCACCGGCATTCCATCTACATTTTCGTCGATCACCGAAGTTCTCCGACGTCAACGGTAAAATAAAATAAAAATAAAAGGAAATAAAATAGACATCATCAACAGATGGTTCAACACGATGGCTTTCCAAAATGTAACCCGTCATAGTCCGCTTCTCGACGCTTAATCAAGAGTTCTCATATGAACGGTGCAGTGCCGCCACCGGAGATTTGTCACAAATTACCCTTCCATGCCGGTAAAGCTTCAACTAAATCGGAGATATGGTCCCGCTTAGATGTACCGGCACATCGCGATCGCATAAATTTTGATGATTTTCGCGGCACCACACGAGATCCGTGACCCCATGTGGACAAGAGTCATTTTTTTAGTCCGAGGCATCCCATCAACGACATGAGTCGATCAAGTTCTACCGAGACAATGGTAAAATAAAATAAAATAAAATAAAATGGGTGGCATCCATAGATGGTTCAACGAACGACTGAGGGTCGATCATGATCGCTCGCCTAAGTATGTTTAAGCGCTCTCATGGATCCGGTGTGCGTGCGTGCTATTGGAGATTTGATGCAAATTATGCTCATGCAACCCGCTTGCGCTAAGGCTTCAAATAGCCAAAAGATACAGTCACGCCAATGAGCGGACCCACCGCTTACCGGAGATCTTCCCGATTGGGGTAATGGCGAATCGGACGATCGGCGCGACGTTATGGCGCAGGCGTTTGCACACGACGGTGTGGGATCAATCGAGTGGCTCATATTTTTCACGAGGCATCCCATCGATGGGAGTCGATCGCCGAAGTTCTCCAAAGATCAACGGTAAAATAAAAAAAAGAAATTAAAATAAATGATCATCATGGTTCAACACGACTTCCTAGAGGTCACCCATCATACATCGCGCTTCTCAAGCACACTCAACAAGAGTTCTCCGAGATCCGGTGCGGTCATGCCGGAGATTTGATAGAAATTGTGCTCATGGAACCCGCCCCGCTACGGAAGCTTCAAATAGTCGAAATGGGAGATACGGGTCCTAGATGGGCTCACAGATATATACTCATGCGCCAAGATCTTTTGATTGGGGTCATAATGGAGAATCGGATGATCATGCGCCGGTTATGGCAATTTCGTATGACTTACACACGACGGTGGATCAGACCCCACTGTTTTTCAGTCCGAGGCATCCCATCGATGACATTTTCGGAATCGATCGCCGAGTTCTTCGGCATCAACGGTAAAATAAAAAAATAAGGAAATAAAATAGGCGGCATCAATAAATGGTTCAACAGGATGACTTCCGAGGAGGTCACCCATCATATTAATGCTCTCGCCTAAGCACGCTTAACTGAGAGTTCTCATGAGATCTGGTGTTCTGTTGCGGTCGCACCCGCTAAAGATTTGCCGCAAATTACGCTCATGCGAAACTCATCTTTGCCACGGTAAGGCTTCAAAATAGCCAAAATCAGAGATACGGGTCCCGCTAGATGCGCCTGCTGCTCATCTACGCCTCGTGGCCCCGCAGAGATCTTTCCGGATTGGGGTCTTAATGGCGAATCGGATGATCGCGCGTGAAGTTATGACAATTTGCATGCGGCTTCCACACGAGGCGCAAGAATTAGCCACGTGGGCCCCACGACACGTGTTTTTCAGTCCGACACATCTAATCGATGACGTTTTCGGAGTCGCTCACCGAGTTCTCCGACATTAACCATAAAATAAAATAAAAATAGAAGGAAATAAAATGGGCGCATCAAGAGATGGTTCAACACGATGATTTCCTAAGAGATCACCATCATAGTATTGTTCTCGCCCAAGCACGCAAAACTGAAGAGTTCTCATCTGGATGCGACGCCTCACGAGATTTGCAGAATTATGCTCATACGAACCCGTCAGCGGCTTCAAATAAAATCGGAGATACCGGTCCAGCCAGATGCACCTACGGCCATCTACGCATCATGCACCTCACGAAGATCTTTCCGGATTAGTGATAATGAAAACGGATGATCGCGCATGAAGTTATGGTGATTTCCATACCGCTCGTGTTTTTTAGTATGAGGCATTCCAACGACGATGTTTTCGGAGTCGATCACCGAGTTCTACAATGTCAACGGTAAAATAAAATAAAAATAAAAGAAAATAGAATGAGCGGCATCAACAGATGGTTAAACATGATGACTTCCTAAGAGATCACCCATCATAGTACTATTCTTGCCCAAGCACGCTTAGATGGAAAGTTCTCATGGATCCGGTGTGCGGCCGCCCACGCCGAGATTTGCCGATATGTGCTCATCTGAACCCGCCCCGCGTAATGATAAAGCTTCAAAATAGTAAATCGAAGAGATACGAGTCCCGCCAAAATGCCTATGGCTCATCTACACGCCGCGCTCACTAAGATCTTTCCATTGGGGTCATAATGGCGAATCAACTATCGCGCGCCGGTTATGGCGATTTTGTGCGGCCTCACACAAGGCACATCACAAATGGGCCCACACTGCGGTTTTTCACCAAGGCATCCCATCGACGACATTTTCGAGTCGATCCGACTTCTTCGGCATCAACGGTAAAATAAAAAAATAAAAAGAAATAAAATGGGCGGCATCAAGAGATGGTTCAACACGACGATTTCCCAGGAGGTCACCCATCATAGTGCTGCTCTCGCCCAAGCACGCTTAAATGAAGAGTTCTCATGTGATCTGGTGTGCTGGTGCGGTCGCGTTCACTAGAGATTTGCCGTAAATTGTGCTCATGCGGAACCTGTCCGTGCCGCGATAAGGTTTCAAAATAGCCGAAATCGAAGATACGTGTCCCACTAGATGCGCAGGCGATTTGCTGGCCATGCATCCCAGATTTTTCCGATTGGGGTCATAATGGGTGATCAAGGGCGGTTATGGTGATTTGCCTCCGCACGACGCCGGATCGCCTCGCGAGTCGCACGGCTCGTGTTTGCCAGTCTGAGGCATCCCATCGACGACGTTTTCGGAGTCAATCACTGAGTTCTCTGGTGTCAATTGTAAAATAAAATAAAAATAAAATAAAATAAAATGGGCGCTTGATCGCTCAACACAATGACTTCTAGAGGTCACCCATCATAAGATCGCTTCGCCCAAGCTCGCTTAACTGAAGAGTTCTCATGGGATCTAGTGTGGTGCGCCGGTCACGGAAATCGCCACAAATTGTGCTCATGTGGAACCTGTCCGTGCTGAGGTAAAGCTTCGAAATAGCCAAAATCGGAGATACGAGTCCCGCCAGATGCGCCTTTGGCAGATCTACGCATCGTGCGCCCCGTGAAGATCTTTCCGGATTGGGGTCATAATGACGAATCAGACGATTTTTGTGCGGCCTTAGCACGAGACGTGCGGATCAACCGCATGGGCCCCACGGCTCATGTTTTCTAGTCTGAGGAATCATCGACGACGCTGTCATCAGAGTTCTCCCAAGATCAACGATAAAATAAAATAAAATGGGCAGCATCAATAGATGGTTAAACTCGACGACTTTCGAGGAGGTCACCAATGATAGTACTACTCTCGTCCAAACACACATAACTTAAGATTTCTCATGGGACTTGGTGTGCTAGTCCGGTCACCCCTGCTAGAAATTTGCCACAAATTGTGCTCATGATGATCCTGGTAAGGCTTCAATTATCAACGGAGATACGGGTCTCGCCATATGCGATGCGCTCACCGCTTCGCCGTAATCGAGATCTTTCTAGATTGTCGTCATAATGGCGAATCGGACGATCGTGCCCGAAATTATGGCAATTTTCATGCATCCTCCACACGAGACGCGCGGATCAGCTAGTGGGCCACACGGCTCGTATTTTTTAGTACGAGGCATCCCATTTACGACATTATCGAAGTCGATCGCCGACTTCTCCGACATCTACTATAAAATAAAAAATAAATAAAAGGAATTAAAATGGGCGGCATCAATAGATTGTTCAACACGATGACTTCCCAAAAGGTCACCCATCATAATACTGCTCACCCAATCACGCTTAACTGAAGAGTTCTCGTAGGATCTTGTGTGTCGCGCCCGCTGGAGATTTGCCACAAATTGTGCTCATGTCGAACACGTCCGTGCCACGATAAGGCTTCGAAATAGCCAAAATCGGTGATACGGGTCCCGCTAGATGTGTATTAAGACATTCTCAAGGCCTGCCGCGGAGATCTTTCTAGATTGGGTCATAATGGAATCGATGATCGATGCAAGTTATTTTTCGCGGCCACACGAGAGCTGGATACCACGCTGGCATGGCCGTTTTTCACCGAGGCATCCCATCGATGACATTTTGGAGTCGACCCGAAGTTCTCAAGTCAACGGTAAAAATAAAATAAAATAAAAAATAAAATGGCATCAACAGATGGTTCAACACGATGACTTCAAGAGGTCACCCATCATACATCGCTTCTCCCAAGCACGCTTAATAAAGAGTTCTCATGATCTAGGGAGAGGTCGCCCGCTGAGATTTGCAAATTGTGCTCATGCGAACCCATTGCCTAAGGCTTCAAATAAATAAATCGAGATATGGGTCCGAGCGCGCTCCATCTCATCGCGGCCGCAGATCTTTTTGATTGGGGTCATAATGGTGAATCATCGCGTGAAGTTATGATTTTCGCCTCCACACGAGATGCGAGATCGCGTAATGGGCCCCACTTTGTGTTTTTCAGAGGCATCCCATCATGATGTTTTGAGTCGATCATCGAAGTTCTCCGCAAAAAAAATAAAATAAAAGGAAATAAAAGCGATCAATGGTTCAACACGACGACTTCCAAGAGGTCACCCATCATAAGATCGCTTCAAGCACGCTTAATCAAGAGTTCTCATGATTGCCGGTGCGCGCTCCGGAGATTTGCCGCAAATTATGCTCATGCGAACCCATCGCCACCAAAGGTTCAAATAAAATCGGAGAATGGTCCCGCAGATGCGCGCATTCGCTCATGCGCCGTGGAGATCTTTCCGGATTGGGTCATAATGGCGACCTGATGACTCGCGGAAGTTATGATCGTGGCTCCGCACGAGATGTGATCGACGCCTACCGGCACCGAGGCATCCATCACGATCGAGTCGAGTTCTCACATCAATAAAAAATAAAATAAAAATAAAAGTAAATGGCAATCAGATGGTTCAACATGATGACTTTGTCACCCATCATAAGATCGCTCGCCAAGCACGCAATCAAGAGTTAAGGTTCTCGAGAGATCACAAATTCAAAGTTTCACCATGAGATATCTGTACGCGCTCAGAAGGTACCCATCAAGCAAGCATGCTTAAAAGAGTTCTCATAATGTGCCGGTCACCGGAGATGTGTAAATTATTCTATCGAACCCATCCGCGTCGAGCTTCAAAATAGTCAAATCAAGATACATATCCATGGCACGCCATGACATCGACGTCGCTGCGGAGGTTATTCCGATGATCATAATGGCGAATCGACATCGCGCAGGATTTTCGGCGCCTCCACGACGAGAATGCCGCCTGGGGCCATGCGTGTTTTTCCGAGGCATCCCATCTCGATATTTTGAGTGGCATCCGAAGTTCTCACGCCGAAAATAAAATAAAATATCAAAATGAAAACACGATGACTTCGTGAGGTCACCCATCATAAGATCCTACCAAGCACGCTTAACTCAAGAGTTCTCATGAGATCCGGTGTCACGATCGCCGCCGAGATTTGCCAAATTGTTCTTATGCGAACCCGTCATGCCGAGGCTTCAAAATAGAATCGAGTCGTGCGCCGATCATATATCATCGTACCCCGCGGATGTTTTCCGATTGGGTCAAATGATGGATGATGACCGTGCACAAGTTATGGATTTATTTACCCGAAGAATAAGTCGATGGCTCACGTTCATCCAAGGCATCCACGATGATTTTTGAGTCGATCATCGAAGTTCTCGCTGGCAAAAATAAAATAAAATAAAAAAAATAAAATGGGCAACATCAACAGATGGTTCAACACGATGACTTCCTGAGGTCACCCATCATAAGTCGCCACGCTTAATTAATCAAGAGTTCTCATGATCGGTTGGATCGCCGCTGGAGATGCAACAAATTGTTCATGCCCCGTGGCTTCAAAATAAATAAAAAAGATATGGTCCCGCCAGATGTGCGCATCTATGCATCGCGGCGCCTGAGATCTTTCCAATTTGGGTCATAATGGCAATCGGACGATCGCGCGGAAGTTATGGTGATTTTCATGTGGCCTCCACAGAGACGCGGATGACGGTCTGTGGCATGTTTTCCGAGCCCACCACAAAGTTTTCTGAGTCGATCACGAAGTTCAAATAAATAAAATAAAATAAAATAAAAGGGGCATCAAAATATGGAAACAAGACTTCCAAGAGGTCACCCATCATATCTCTCGCCAAGCACGCTTAATCAAGAGTTCTCATGGATCTTCCGGTGCGCCGCGCCTTGGAGATTTGCCGCAAATTGTTTCATGCAAACCGTCCCGCGTGAAGGCTTCAAATAGTCAAAATCGAGATACATGTCCCGCGATGATGCACATCTCTTCGCGCCCTGAGATCTTCAATTATAGTCATAATGAAATCGACGATCGGTGAAATTATGGCGATTTTCGCGCCTCCTCCCGAGATGCGATCACCATGTGGCGCTACTGTGTTTTCAATGAGGCATCCCATACGACATTTTCGAGTCGATATCATCGAATTCTCCCCAAGAACAAAATAAAATAAAATAAAAGGAAATAAATGGCATCAAAGATGGTTCAACACAATGACTTCCCGTGAGGTCACCCATCATAAGATACTCTTGCCCAAGCACGCTTAATCAAGAGTTCTCATGGGATCCGTAGTGCGCGCCCACCGGAGATTTGAAATTGTTCTCATGTGAACCCGCTGCGTCGTAAGGTTTCAAAATAGCCAAAATCAAGATACAAGTCGGATGCTGCATACATCAAGCATCGCGTACCTGGAGATCTGATTTAGGTCATAATGAATCGACGATCAAATTATGCCGATTTATGCGGCTCAACCCGAGATGAGGAGAATGAGTTTGTTGGTTTTATTTAAGAATCGACAAGAGTGTGCAAATTATGAGGGATTAAGTTAATGTGTCATACATAAAATAAAATAAACATAGGATGTGATACAAAAAATTTCACAATCAATTTGGTTTCATGCCCGAGATCACGGATGTTATACATTTCATAAGAGGTTTGATGGAGAAGCATAGAGAAAGAAGAAGCCTATGATTTTATTGAAGAAAGCTTATGATAAAGTTTCAAGAGATGTTCTGGAGAGTTCTAGAACAGAAGAAGTTAATATTGGTTATTCAAGTCATGGGATATGTATAGCGCACTTGTGTCCAAACACAAGGAGGATTGACAAAATATTTTCCTATTTCCTGGATTACATCAAGGATCAACTTTAAGTCATCTTTTACTTTAGTTATGGATGTTCTTAAAATTGAAGAGTACCTCGCGTATGATTTTCATGACATTCTTCTTGTTGATAAGACTGAGAATCCAAGAGAAACTTGAATTATGGAGATCAACGTGTTCAAAGGTTTTGTAAGTAGATCTAAAAATATATAGTGTAATTGTAGTAATGGAATTGTGACATTAGTGAACAAGTCATTAATAAGATGGTGATTCATATATAAGCTCATTGTTCAAAATGATGGTAAATAGATGGAGATGTTATGGTGAATTCAAGTTGATGGTTGAAGTGAGGAATCATCCGCCTATTGGTGACTAAAAGTTCCATAAACTTAAGGGAAAATTTTATAAGATGGTAAGAAGATCAATAACTTAAAAAATGTTGGCCAATAAAAGAGAAGCATAAGACTAAGTTAATTTCAGATGAGATGCGTGGATGAGTGGACTTGAGATAAAATGCAAAATGAGTATGCTCGGTTCGCTCTAGTGATAAGATGAGAGAGTCAGATATTAGATGGTTTGTCCACATAAAGCCTATCGTCCTGACCTCGAGAGTAGATGCAAGATTTTCATGTTGGGCGCAGAGGTAAAGCTGACTTTTATTATGTATAAAAATGACATTAGTATACTTGAATTAAATGGAATTTGACACATAAGGAGACAATGAGGCACGGATTCATGTAGTCGAATCCCAATGGGATTAATGCTCAAGTTCTTGTTGTTGAAATATAAAATAAATATAAGGAAAATAAAATGGCGGCATCACAAATGGTTCAACACGATGACTTCAAGAGGTCACCCATCATAGATACTCGCCCAAGCACGCTTAATCAAGAGTTCTCATGATTTGAGTGGATGGTCTACCGGAGAGATTGCATAAATTTCATGTGGAACCCGCTCGTGCCGTAGGCTTCAAATAGCCAAAATCGAGATATCGCCAGATGCTGCATCTACATCGTCCGAGATCTTTCCGATGGTCATAATGGCGAATCATACGATCGCATGAAGTTATTTTTTGCGCCACGCGATGCACGATCAACCAGGGGCAAGCTCATGTTTTTCAAGGCATCTCAATGACTTTTCGAGCATCACCGAAGTTCTCCTGTCACCAAATAAAATAAAATAAAAGAAAAATAAAATAAAATGCATCAAATGGTTCAACAATGACTTCCCAAGGAGGTCACCCATCATAAGACTTTCGCCAAGCACGCTTAATAAAGAGTTCTCATGGATCTGTGCCGGGTGCGTCGCTAGAGATGTAGGCAAATTATGCTCATGCGAACCCGTCCGCGCAGAGGCTTCAAAATAGCCAAATCAAGATACATGTCCCGCCAGATGCTCAGACACATTCGCGCCATGCCCCACGAGATCTTTTCCGATTGGGATCATATGATGACGATCATGCACAAGTTATGGTGATTTGCCTCCACCCGAGATGCGCGGACGCCTAGGCCCGTGGTTTTTCACCGAGGCATCCCATCGACAACATTTTGAGTCAATGGTGATCCCGAAGTTCGCACAAGTAAAATAAAAATAAAATAAAAAAAAATAAAATGGATCAACATGGTTCAACACGATGACTTCCCAAGAGGTCACCCATCATAGTACTGCTCTCACCCAAGCACGCTTAACTGAAGAGTTCTCATGGGATCTGGTGTGCTGGTGCGGTCACTGACTGAAAATGTGTAAATTATTCTCATGCGGAACCCGTCAGGCCGCTGGTAGGCTTCAAATAGCCAAATCAAGATACAAGTCCGCCAGACGCCGCGACACATCTACATGAATCATGCCCGGAGATCTTTCCGGGTCATATGGATGAATCGACGATCACAGAAGTTATGGCGATTTGACCACCACTGAGACGCGATCACGGGCCCCAGCTCAATTTGTAGTCCGAGGCATCCATGTACACATTTTCTGAGTCGATCACCGCCGAAGTTCTCCACATAAAATAAAATAAAATAAAAGAAAATATAAAATGAGCGCATCAAGATGTTCAACACGACTTCCCAAGAGGTCACCCATCATAAGATACTCGCCAAGCATGCTTAACAATTCTCATGATCTGTGTGCGGCCGCTACGCAGAGATGCAAAGAATTGTCTCATAATGAAACCCGCGCGTCGTGGCTTCAAATAGCCAAAATCGAGATACAAGTCCGATGCGCCACGCATTACATCTCGGTATCGAGATCTTTGAATTGTGTCATATGGTGGATGGACGATCATGCGAAGTTATGGCGATTCGGCCTCCACCGAGACGCAGATCACCGCGGCCGCTCGGTTTTCACGAGGCATCCCATCGATGACATTTTCTGAGTCGATCATGAAGTTCTTCTCCCGACAAAAATAAAACATAAAATAAAAATAAAATGCGAATCAAGAGATGGTTCAACACGATGACTTCCTGAGGTCATCATCATAAGTACGCCAACCATGCTTAATCAAGAGTTCTCATGATCTGTGTGCGGTGCACGCGCTCCCGGAGATGTCAAATTTTTCTCATGCGTAACCCGTCCATGTCAAAGTGTGGCTTCAAAATAGCCGAAATCGGAGATACAGGTCCCATTAGATGCGCCTAAGGCACATCTGTGCGTTGTATGCCCCGCAACTCGTGATTTGCAGTCCGAGGCATCCCATGGACGATGTTATTGAGTCATCATCGCCAAGTTCTCTCCGACATAAAATAAAAGAAAAATAAAATGGGCATCAACAGATGGTTCAACATGACGATTTTCAAGTGAGGTCATTATCATACTCTCGCCAAGCACATTTAATCAAGAGTTCTCACGAGATCCGTGTTGGTGCGGTGCCTACCGAGATTTGTAAATTATTCTCATGTGAACCGCATGCGGGTAGGCTTCAAAATAGCCGAAATCGGAGATACATGTCCAATCGATGTGCATGCATATCTCACATCGCGCCCGCAGGATCTTTCCGGATTGAGTCATAATGGCATATCGACACCACGCGCGTAATGGTATTACGCGCTCCACGAGCACGACCGCCGTGGGCCCACGACTCATGATTTGCGCCGAGGCATCCCATACGATGTTTTGAGTCGAATCGCCAAGTCCTCCGATCGCCGTAAAATAACATAAAAATAAAAAAAAAATAAAGAGGCATCAATAAATGATGCAACATGACAACTTCCCAAGAGGTCACCCATTATAGTACTACTCGCCAATAAAAGCTTAATTTCTCATGGATCTGTGTCGTGGTCACACCCGCTAGATGTGCTGCAAATTATTCTCATATGGAACCCGTCCATGTCGTAAGTCAAATCAAGATACGGTCCCGCGATGCTTACGACATCACCGCGCAGAGAGGTTATTCTGATTGGGGTCATAATGGCGAATCAGACGATCATGCGTGAAGTTATTGTGATTTCCGTGCAGCCTCCACTCACGACGCGCGACCGCCGCTGGGGTCGGTTTTCAGCTCGAGGCATCGGGATGACATTTTGAGTCGTCGACCGAAGTTCTCCTGGCCAAAATAAAAGAAAATAAAATGGGCGACATCAACAAATGGTGCAACACGACGAAGTTCCCAGAGGTCACCCATCATAATACTACTCCGCCAAGCACGCTTAATCAAGAGTTCTCGAAATGGATGTGTAAAAGTGCGCCATTGAGATGGACAAATTATTCTCATGTGGAACTCCATGCCACATGTGGCTTCAAAATAACAAAAATCAGAGATATGGGTCCCATCAGATGCACCTGCGGCACATCTGCGCATCGTGTGCCCCACGGAGGTCTTTTCAGATTAGGGTCATAATGGAATCGACAATCGCGGCACGGTTATGAATTTTCGGCGCTCCACCCAGACGCTGCCGTACCACGCTGGTGACCACGGCTCGGTTTTTGCCGGAGGCATCCCACGATGACGCTTTTGAGTCGATGCCGCCGAAGTTATCGCATAAAAATAAATAAAATAAAAAAGTAAAATAAAATGAGTCGATGAAGATGGTGCAACACGATGACTTCGTGAGGTCACCCATCATAGATACTCGCCCAAGCACGCTTAATCAAGAGTTCTCATGGGATTTGGTGGTCGCTACCGAGATGTGCTGCAAATTGTTCTCATGTGGAACCCATCTGTGCCACGATAGGGCTTCGAAATAGCCAAAATTCGAGATAAGGGTTCTGCTAGATGCACGCAAGACATTTCATCGCCGCTCTCAAGAACTTTCCAAATTAGGGTCATATTAGCGAATCGACGATTGTCCAAAGTTATGTCGATTTCGCCTCCACCAACGTGGATCAACTACGTGCCCGCCGCGGATTTGCACCGAGGCATTCCATGGATGACATTTTTGGAGTCGATGGAGATCATCGAGTTCTCCAACGTCAGCGGAAAAATAAAATAAACATAGAAGGAAAATAAAATAGGCGGCATCAACAGATGGTGCAACACGACGATTTCCCAGTAGGTCACCCATCATAGTACTACTCTCACCCAAGCACGCTTAACTGAAGAGTTCTCATGAAATCTTGTGCGCGTGCGTCCGCCTGGAGATGGTCAAAATTGTTCTCATGTGAAACCCGTCTGTCGCGGTGGCTTCAAAATACGAAATCGAGATACGGTTCGCCAGATGCACATGCGATATCTACGCATCGTGGTCCCGGAGAACTTTATGATTTGGTCATAATGGCGATCGTATCCGCTTGGCGGTTAAGTTATGGCGATTTCACCACCACCCGAGAGGCTAATCGCCACGTCGAACCCCCGATGGTAACTGAGGCATCCCATGACGACGCTTTTGAGTCGATGGCATCGCCGAAGTTCTCCTGGCCGAAGATATAATATAAACTTAAAAAAATTAATTGGGCGGCTTCAATAGATGGTGCAACACAACGACTTCCCAGGAAGTCACCCATCTTAGTACTATTCTCCCAAGCACACTTAATTGAAGAGTTCTCATGATATCTGGTGTGCTGGTGTGGTCGCGCTCGCTGGAGATGTGCAGCAAATTGTTCTTATGCGAAAACAGTTTATGCCGCGATAGGACTTCGTAAAAGCTGAAATCGAAGATACGGGTTCCACTAGATGCGCCTACGTCACATCTACGCATCCTGCACCCTGCAGAGATCTTTCTGGATTGGGTTCATAATGGCGAATCGGATGATCGTGCACAAAGTTAAGGCAATTTCCATGCGGCCTCCACCCAAGACGCGTGGATCAGCTGTGTAGGGCCTGCAGCTCGTGTTTTGCAATTCGAGGCATCTCATAGACAACATTTTCGGAGTCGATGGCGATCACCGAGTTCGCCAGCATCAACGAAAAAATAAAATAAACATAAAGGAAAATAAAGTGGGCGGCATCAACAGATGATGCAACATGACAATTTCCCAGGAGGTCACCCATCATAGTAATATTCTTGCCCAAGCATACTTAACTGAAGAGTTCTCATTAGATCTAGTGTGATGGAAAGCCCGTGATGTGTCGCAAATTATCCTTATGTGAAACCCCAGCTACGTAAGGCTCAAATAGCCAAAATCGAAAATACAATTTCCTAGTGCACGCACATCTGGTGTCATGTCCCGCGGAGATCTTTACATTCGGGTTATATGAATCGACGATCATGCAGAATTATGGTAATTTTCGCGGCTTCACCAAACACGAGTACCAGCGATCACATGATTTTTCAACTGAGGCATCCATGGAAGACGTCGTGAGTCGATGGCATCGCCGAAGTTCTCCAAAGATCAATGCATAAAATAAATATAAAGAAAAATAAATAAGGGTTTCAATGATGTCGAACACACGACTTCCAAAGAGATCACCCATCATAAGATACTCTTCACCCAAGCACGCTTAATCAAGAGTTCTCATGGATGCCTGGGTACACGCCACGGAGATGTATGCAAATTGTTCTCATGCGAAATTTGGGCGCAGGGCTACAAAATTTGAAATCGATATACATGTCTCGCCGAGCGCCTACAACAAGCACATGGAGGTAAACATTCATAAGAGAGGATAAATCACCCCGCTGAGCTTACAACCGCTTGGGGGTGGCTGCCAACTAACTTCTCCTATGATTTAAAATACATGTAGGCAAGTCATATATTTTTGCAAGATAGCTAGACTATTGTTTATTTAGAAAGAGACTAAGTCCTTAAACACACTTCCTAAGAGACTAGGTCATGTAGGGCATGAATAATGACTAAAATCTAATGCAAATTTTTGTTATATTTTATTTTTATTTTTGGACAATTTATTTGACATAGGCGATGGGAATCATATGCCTCATGCATGAGAAATTGGTTATGGGCCAAAATCAACAAGGAGGTGTGTTTCCATCATTGCTCTCAAAGGTCATGCCAAGTTCTCTCGCAAAGGTGAAAGCAAGAGTGAAGCAAGATGCTTTTATGCATGATGCGAAACATACAACATCCAACTAAGGGGTTGTTAAATCTTTTATCTTGATTTATAACCTAGGCTTTAGGTGAGGTTATAAGTTTTTAATTTTAATTTTGAGTTGATTAATTGGATAGAAAATTTATTTTTCCTAAAAGCCTAATCGCATCCAGGCCATTCATCAAAGAAAGGAAGAAACTAGGAAAAATATGCCATCTTAATGAACAAGCAAAATAAACATCAAACAATTTTATAAAGCTAGCACAAAAGAATAAAAGGCCTTTGTGGTCGGGCTCCACCGCACAAACCCAAAAAAAATGTGGGTAGCCAAGCTATACTCTTATACAACCCAGATTACAAATGAATTAATTATAATTTAGAAAGAATTCATGTTAGGGGTCTTCATTCTTCGTTCTTCATTTCTTCATTTCTTTCTTTCTTTCTTTCTTCTTTCTTTCTTTTCTTTCCTTCTTTTGGTTGGTTGGAATGTGGTTGCTCCAAAGGCTTCACATGATGCATACGACATAGTCTTATGACCAATATTCATCCTAATCCCCCATAACATTCATTCCAAATCTAAATTGCAAAATTACATGAAAAAAGGAAAGTAAATCTAATTAAACCTGCAAAATAGAGATTAGCTAAATATACCACACAATCTCAAGCATGTATATGAATAAACTAGACTCTGCACCCCACACATGGGTAACCAAGTCCACCTGACCTATTTTGGATTATGCTTAAGGGTATAAGCAACCTGCACAATAAAAGTATTTTTATTTTATTACATCACCCCTTAAGCACAATCCCTTGCAGAAGATAATGATTAGACTAAGATCATCCTATCATCCAGTCTACGCACATACACCCTAACATTCAGACTAAAATATTACATCACAAAATAAAATTAGGCATCAAACCATGCATCGCCCTAACATAAAGCTAGAAATTATGACTTAGCCTAATGTATGTGCCATTTAAGGCTTGCGTGACATGTCTTTGCTAGGCTTTATGGTTAGAGTTTTCTAAGTGTGAAGGATTCAACTTAGAGGGTGATTTCATTTAAGTGATTTAGTTAATTTGATTTGGTTTGAATGAACCTACAGTTAATTACTAAGTGTTATAAAGAGAAAAAAGAGAAAAAAACCGCTCTTTCCTCCCTATCTTAAGTAATTTCTATGGTAGATTCATTGGTGATTTTTCTTTAGTTAATATTTTATTATGTGTTTTAATTAATCCTAAGTTTAGATTTGCTCTAAATAAACCTATCTAATAAGAAAGGTATTTTAAGATTAATTAAGGTGAATTACTATCATAAAACACACAACCATTTATTTCTTTCCAATATGTATACCATGCATATGAAATGATCCTAAGCATAGCTATACATGTAAATGCAAATCTTAGCACACCTTAATGATGAATGCAAAGAGATGTTGTTTAGGAAAATTTGGATATTTCATGAATGATTGATTTTGTTAAGTATAAAGAGAAAAATTCTTTTATCCATTAATCAAATGCACATTTACATGTATGAAAGACATAAGTGAGTACGACGCTATTATTTTCTATACTAGGGGTATAAGGTACAAGACCTTCTTAGGGCTACTTAAAGCCTCACAACCCGGGTTGTCCAGACTAATATACCACTTTTCTTAAATACATGTGCATATACAAAAGGAAAACAAATGGATGAAGAATCATGCAAAAGATTTTTGTTTGTTTGTTTGATTTTGGTTGTTTAATTTACATGTGTAATATGGAGATCCTTCTTAATTCATGACATGAGAGTGCATAGAAACAGATTTAAGCAAGTGTTATATTATTTTCAAATGAACTATGCACTTTACAAATTCTATACAAACCCATGTTAAGAAAAGAGAAGAAAACCACATAACACATTTTATGTTAAAATCACATGCAAGCTTATAAGTATTTATAAGTAGCATACCTTCATTTATAATCTTTGATTTATAAGTTTTGAAAATAATTTTTTATTTAATAATTATAATAGCCACTCATATTATTACTTTAGCCAAAACATGCAATTTGACATAAAGGAAACATTTCATTTATTTTGATTTTTTAAAAGATATGATTGCATGATTTTCATATGGCACACAACATTTAGCATGCTTGAAAAGAAATAAAGTGATGTAAGCATGTGACCTCATTCACCCTAATTAATTCCTAAAGACAATATTATGAAATAAGATCATTTAAAAAGAATTAACATTTCTTAAAGGGATTTTTATTTTTGTTTTGACTTTGATTTAGGAAGTGTAAAAAGAGTTTGCTGGTCCTAACCCATTTCCCCATATGTGAATTGATTTATTTTAATTTTAGAATAATTAGATTAATTTTTATGTTTTGTTTAGGTTAAGGTGTAAGTTAAGTCTATTAATAAACCCTTACCTACACCACTTGAACATAATTAACCTAACAATTATGTGTCAACATATGATATGCAACCACATGAAATTTAAATCGGTAATGCACCTAGGAAAGAAAGGGGCCTAATGCAATTGGCTCACAATAATTGATTAATTAGGCTAAAGGGTTTAATTAAGTACTTTCATGACCTCCCCACCCATGTGAGTTGGAAATGGTTTCCTTAAATTTACCTTGGGCTTTTGAACACCTAAGGATCTACACAGAAAGAGATTGATTAAGTTCAAATTGATTTTAAAATTTTGATTAAGCTAATTAAGTAGATCAATAGTGGATTAATCTTTAATTAGGTTTAGATTAAGGAAGAAAGGAAGTTTAAGGAATAAATTAGGGAAAATACCCCAAACCCATTCCATAAACCTCCTCTTCATCTAAACAATATTTAATTATCTTATTAAGTGATTAAACCACTATTCACATGCTTAATTACTCTTAATTACATTAAGAGGGTGATTAGGATTCATTAATTGATAATTAACTCACTAATAAATTCCAAGTAATTTTGGGGAGAAGTCATCCCACTAAATATGCCTGAGAAGTTTGGAATTAATTAATGAAATAATTAGGGAATAATTAAGGTTATTAAGTTTTTAGTTAAACCATAATTAAGAAAAATTCACTATTCAAAATCAATTAGAAGCAATTTTATATTATTCATCACTAAATTATCTTTAAATTGAGGCCTCATTTATTATTTTTTCTGATTTTACTACATTTAATTATGGATTTATGAAGTTTTAGTGATTAAGGGATAATTAAATAGCCCCACTTAATTAACTAATCTCGCTTGCCACATATCGACGTGTGCGCACATGGCACGAGATTCGTTATTTAAGTTATCAAATTACATGTCACATCTGCGTCACGACGCTACACACTTTCTCCTTGGCCGTTCGATCAAGGATCGGAAGGTCAGGATAAAACCCATGGCTCTAAAAGAAATAATCAATGGATCTACACAGATTAATTAGGATGGTCCATCCAAAATATTCGGGATGGATGGTCCATGATTCATCCCTACCTTTGCCTGCGGGAGATGGAGATCGTCCATCCACCATGGCTTGCTCTGAGCTCACTTGAGCTCAAATTAGGCTAGGATTCAACCCACACCATCAAGAAGTATAGGGAAGAAGATCTAACAATGGAATTTTAATGGGATTACAATTCCTTTCACAAAGGACCAAAGAATTTTCAACCTAAGCTCTTTTGATTCATACCTCATCTGAGGCTATCATTGGCACTTCCAACCATTGGGGGTAGCTTTTCTAGTGGAGACAAAGCCCAGTTGAAGGTTTGAAGGTTCAATTTGCAATTCATCTTCCAATTGACCAAAGCTTGCTTCAATGGCTTGCGACTTTGGTATAGGTGAGGGTTCCCATGGCTTGGAGACTTGGGAGAAGCTTTGGATGAGCTCGACTTGCCTCTCTGATGGTGCTTGCAAGAGCAATTGGACTTTGGTGGAGTGATGAGTGAGTTGGAAATTTCTCCTACCTCCCTTATTTTTGGCTTAAGCAAAACTGAGAGGAGAGAAATGGAATGAGCTCTAGAATCCCTAGGGAAGCTTGTGGGTGCTTGCCTTTGATCCTTTGAGCTCAATCGAATGCAATAGAGTTGAATTGAATTGGAATGAGGGAGAGTATATCTCTCTTACTTGGATTGGACGACCGAGAGCCTTCTTGCCATTTTGACCAAATTGCTCTGATTGAATAGGTTGTTTTGGTTGTTATGAGCTCCATACGATCCATGTGATTCAGTTTTGGCATAGAGGGAGTGTAGAGGTGCACATGGGTTAAAATGAGTGGAGAAGGTGACCCATGTGGAGAATTTTGAGTGG